>VZTV01114637.1:1720-12761 GCA_013400875.1 Anhinga rufa | reverse complement strand
TTTCTCTTCATTCTGTTGTGCCTTTCCTTACATTTCTCCTGAATATGGCTTGTTATCCTTTGTTTTTTTCCTCTTCCTGTTTGTTTTAGAAGCTGAGGGTTATATAAAAAGACTCTCTGAAGTCCAGTAGAAGTTTAGTAGCTGCCCCTGTGACCTTGATAAAGATCAAGGATAGACTTGACATAAAACTGCTAAAAGGCAGTAGCAACAGAAATTGGAAATATCCCTTCAGAAAGGACAGGAGAAATAACCCCTTCAATCCTCAGAAAAATCAGAGACAAAACTGATACATTTGCCTACTCCCAAACATAAAAAGCAACTATTTCAGTACTCCAGCTACCTTTTCAAACATATTTCTAACACTACAAGAAAGCAGATTGCAAGTTGGTGAACAGATTCATCAGCTGGTAAAAAGAAATTAAATTACCAATGTAAGCATTTATCTAATTATCTAATGCACATTTTCTCACAGGCATTTTGGCACGCTTTCTTTCCAAATCCAGACCAAAGTATTGGAAAATACCTAACCAGTATTATTCCAGCTCCAGACATCTAAGGCATGACAGATACTTTTCCATCATGCAGCACCTTTACAGCGCTCTGCTTTGGTTGCTCCAAGAACATCTAGAGAGGATCGTACCAGGAAACCTGCAGGACCAGGTAGCTTTTAAATTTTGACCAAGTTTCCAACTTAACTCCCTCTCCTGGTTAGTCTACCATCTCTACCTTGTCATTTTTGGACAGACACAATGTTTCAGATGAGTTTTATTATGACTAGAGTGACTGATGAGGGCCTTTACATGTATCACAGTGAAATATTTGAAAAAAGTTACAGTGGGAACTTTAAGAAATTATCAGTATAACCATGAGTTTTGTTTAGATTACTTTATGAGGAAAAAACATGATAACAAGACATCCTAATTGACTGTATCCCATGGACTTTAAAAGTGTCAGAGCAATTTAGCCTTTAAAGCACTACATAAAATATTTTATCACATCTCTGCCTCAGTAACTTTAATAAACTACACAGCCTTCAGGGACCAGGCTCCTTATAAATTAACTGCCTTCAACTTGCTGCACAAGGGTCTTTATCTCTTGTCAGCTTAATTATGTGTTTAATTTTATTTTTAACATTTTTTAAAATGACCCACACCATGAGAAGCCTAGATTGTTTAATTAAACAAATTAATATGGTTATATCTAGCACAATCAAAGCACTAATTTGTCATACTAATGTTTTATACAGAGCTGATAGTTCCATTGTAGTGCTAATACATTAGTTTAGTCTAAAGTTTATCAGCTCACCTTTCCAGCAATAATTTAAAGTTTAACTCTGTTCCACCACCCTCTTACAACTAATTGGCTGTAGCTTTTCCCCAGTGTCTCCACAGAAGCTAGACTCTAATAAGTTATTAAGTAATTACTAATGCATTATTGTGTATGCATGCGTGTTCCAAATTTACACTCTACTACAGAAAGGCTCAAATGAGTGTCTGGGTAGCAGAACGCAGCTGCACAAGAATTTCTCTTCAGCAGCAAAATTTCTATTTTAAATATGGGACTAAAACAAAAGAGCACTAGGTACTACATATCTACAGCAAAACCTAGAAGGAAGACCTTATCCAAGGCTTGAGGTGCTCAAGAACAGCATCACTACTAGCCAATACATGGGGTGAAACACCTTGACTGCCAACACCGAACACAGAGGGAAAGGGGAGAGGCCCAAGCCCAGGAGCTGAGCTTTGAGTTGCAGACCATCAGCCTCCTGTGCTAGTGTTCTTTCCTGTGACTCCCACACAAGCCATTTCTCTCAAAATTAATCAAGAGGAAAGGCATTGCAGCTACAGTATTCACAGTCAGGATGTGCAAGACTTGCTTCCAAATCCCACCTGTCCAACAAGACCTCAACCCACACCTCAAAGTACATTAGCCACTTATGCTATATGGTAATGCAACAGGGAGAAGAGACTCCTTCAGTTCTTTCTGTTTATTTGGTTGCAAGACGGGGGAAGAAAGGAAAGGAAAAGAAAGTTTCTCAGCCCTAGTTCTCAGAACAACACTCACCTGCGATGGGAGTCTGTATGCCACTACATGCTCCTAAAGACTGTTTTGTATTTTACACTGAAATATTATTAAATAAGGACAAAATAGGTAGAAACTAGGCCGTTCTACTGCTCTGTGGCAATATAGAGTGACAAGGTTACAATCAGGTGTACATTCACTCTCACTTTGGGGCAAAAAAAGTGAGCAGCTCTGATAGGTGAAAAGATTATTCTCCCTTTTCTTCCAAAATAACCTCTAGATAGGAGACCTCATCCAGGAATGAGATCTTGAATCCTTTTGGATAAAAATGGGAACTGAAGCCAGGTCTCCCATACTCAGGGGAAGCGCTCTAAACACTGAGCTACTGCATAGCAGCAGCGCATAAGGAAGGACAACAGCAGCAGAGTAGTTTTGGGGGTGGAAACAAAAGTGTTTAGTCCCCAAATTCAGTATGGCTTCTCGTATGCAAGGTTACAATGAAAGGATAACATACTCCTGGTGCACGGAGTTAGGTACTAAGCCCTTAACATTAGCTGAATTTAAGTTACTAACTCCACTCACTTTTCAAAAAGTAGAGAAGCAAGAAAGGGAGTTAACAGGATTTTGAGAAGACACCCAAGATCAAGGAAGAATTTTGGTGGCTGGGAGCTGGTGGGAAGGCACAGCCATGATGGCACCCTGTGGACGGGCCTGTGTTTCTGGAAGTGGTATCTCCCTTTTAGGGCTCTCCATATTCCCACTTTCCCCCTAGCATCAAGCCTTTTTCATCGTAGAATTATTACTATTTTGGTCTCATGATTTTTCAGCTGATACTTTGATTTTTTTTATAGGCTGACTCATGACCTGTGTACACCAGGACTAGCAATAAGGGTATGGTACATTTTCCTGCTTTAATATTAATATATTTTATTTCCCCCTTGCAGGAGACTCCTTAGAAGTTATAGTCATGTAACATGGTACAGGAAGTGTGTTGTTTCACATATACTGAAGGCCTGCAACAACCTTACTTCACCAGCAATGTTACAGAGTCCACAGAAGCCATGACAGCAGGTATATGTCTGGTAATATGATAAAGTGGTAAGCACAAGCTGTTTCCCTACTTGGCCATACAGTCTGTCTGGTCAACAGGCTCACCACTCCTAGAAAGCAGAGCAGTGACAAAATCCTTCATGTCCCGGAAAGGCCAACTATCACAATGGCTAATTTGTACCAGGGCTTTTTCTAAATATGGGATTTGAAACTCAGGTCAGTAGAAGTCAAACGTATATTTTTTGCAACCTTCAGTGCCAGTATAACCCTGGGCAGTAGATGGGAACAGTGCATAGTGATGCGAGTTTGATTGATGATGGCTGCACTGTGCATATGATATGCACAGTAACTTCAGAAAGTGATAGAAAGCACCTGGAAAAAGTCCACTTTGAAGGTCAAAGCTGACAGAACCTTTATGTATGTGGGAAGATGCCAGTGGAAGAGCAATAACTTTAAAGAAAGCTACAAGAAGTAAAAAGCTGAAAAGTACAATTGCAAGATCTTGTGGAATTTATGGCTTGCTTGGTTAATATGTCTGTCTGGCTGACTGATAGTTCCATTGTGGTAAAAATACAATAGTTTAAAGTGAAGTTCAATTGTCCATCTTTCTAGACAAAATGTAGAATTTCCACTTTATTTTACAGTGCCCCTCAGACCAACAACAAAAGACTGCCAGTTTTCTCAAATTCATTGCAAAAATTAATAAGTTATTAGTCAGTTAGTTTTGCCACATGCATCCAGGCATATCAGTCAGTACATGAAATTTAAAGACTCACACTTAATAGGAAAGTTGAGAAGCATTTTAGTTAGAATGCTTGTTTATATAAAGCCAAGATTTCAGTATTTACTTGCATATGTTTTTTGGGAGTCCTTCCTTTTTAGGAATTTCATTTGTTCCTCTGTTTTTATCTTCATTTGAAACCATTATGTCCTACTCGTTACTCTCCACAGAAATTACTTATGTTATCAATGAAGCATGATGACTCCAAGGCAGAAATAGAGAACAAACATTTCAGCTTTTCAAGATTAAAATATCAAAATATCAAAATCTTGTTTTAGTATAAGCAAAACGATAGCTACATATTGCAGGTGTAAAAGCACTGAACAGGCAATGGACTGAACCATAAAATGAAAGAAAATTATTGATTTAAAAAGTATTATGCTAATTTCTCCCTAGCTGCAAAACTAGCTGAATTAAAGATATGATTGACAGTACCTTCTCTTCAAGCTTCTTGAATCTTTACCCACTAAGAGTGGTTTTCAGTTGTTGAAATTATGAAGTTTAATAATTTAAGCCAAAACTTCCCACAGTGGATGTTCGGACTCAGAGATGCTCCTTTGACTGCTGTATGAATTCTGGCCAAATTATGAACTCTCATAAAATCACAATCCCTCATCCCTGTACAAGTTTGTTAAAACCTCAACTAAACTCCCCAAAGATTCATGTTCTGATTTGTGGAAGAGTTATTATGTTTTCTTCTTCGGTTCAGTTGCTGATCTGGAAAATAAGCCAGAAGCTTTTCCTCCCATGCTCCTGATTTCTCTCTTCCCAGTGATGAAGCACTGTGGAGGAGGAAGCCTTCTGAAGGCAGAAGAGCTAGACCTAAGGAATTAAAGGAAAGAAGGAAAAGGGAAACAGACCAACTGGCCAAGAAACAGTTTAAAGATAGGAGATTGTCCCTAATGTCCTGTCCGCCCCACTGCGAAATGGAGTGGAAATGGGGTTTGCAGCTAGACACCAGAATGGCTTTGCAATTTAAGCCTCTGCATATTTTTGTCTCAGAGATGGGTATTCAGATACACCACAGTCCCTGCCTCAGAAATGCTGTGCTGCTAGCCAAACAAAAGTGCTTCTGATCTTCTCGTGAGCCAACCATATCCTGGGCTGCATCAAAAGAAGTATGGCCAGCGGGGCGAGGGAGGTGATTCTGCCCCTCTACTCTGCTCTGGTGAGACCCCACCTGCAGTGCTGCGTCCAGCTCTGGAGCCCCCAGCACAGGAAGGACATGGACCTGTTGGACCGGGTCTACAGGAGGGCCACAAAAATGATCCAAGGGCTGGAGCACCTCTCCTACAAGGACAGGCCAAGAGAGTTGGGGTTGTTCAGCCTGGAGAAGAGAAGGCTGCGGGGAGACCTTATTGTGGCCTTCCAGTACTTAAAGGGAGACTATAGGAAAGACGGGGTCGATCTCTTTAGCAAAGCTTGTTGTGACAGGACAAGGGGTAATGGTTTTAAACTAAAGGAGGGTAGATTTAGACTAGATATAAGGAAGAAATTTTTTACCATGAGGGTGGTGAGACACTGGCACAGGTTGCCCAGAGAGGTGGTTGATGCCCCATCCCTAGAAACGTTCAAGGTCAGGTTAGATGGGGCTCTGAGCAACCTGGTCTAGTTGAAGATGTCCCTGCTCACTGCAGGGGGGTTGGACTAGATGACCTCTAAAGGTCCCTTCCAACCCCAAACTTTCTATGACTCTATGATTCTATATACAAATCAAAAGTCTAGTATTATGCCTGCATGCAACAGGGTGTCCAAATCAAGATTGTCCAGCATCCTTAACCCTGACTGTTTACATGGAGGTGACTGCACTGCCTTTAATAATGGACACTTTTTATAGACTTATTTGCATGCTTATATTTTTTTATATATACAGTCCATTAGATTAAATAACCATTCCATATCTATCAGGTAGGTGTGAAGCAACCCTCACCTACTGCAGCCGGTAAAAAATGGCATATTATAAATTATATTTCTTTTATAAATCAGAAGAATCAGATTCCCACTACACCTGCTAAGAACATCATTACTTCAGGTGATGTGGTACACTACTTTTACTTATAGTGAAGGAATAGATTTCTTAAGCAGAAATTAGAAGCTTTCAGAAGTGTGTCATGTAAAGTCATCAGATATTTTACTCAAATTTAGAACTCCATTCTAGGTCAGTACCAGTTAAATGTCCATTTTATTTCTTCTATGTCTTTCTCATTTGCTAAAAGCTTGGGCAACAGCACACCTTAGGTTAATCCTAACATTTTAATTAGTTCAGAGCTGACAGCTATTTGAAGTTTCAGTAATAAATTTTAGAGTCACTGGAAAGTAGATTAGTCTGTAATTTAGGAAAGCTTGCTCATGTGTTTCACTCCTCTGTGAAAGACAGACATGCTCATGAGATTAAGCTCTAGCCTGGCAGAGAACTTGTTTTTCCTAGCACATATTTGCTTCTGATGTCATAAATCATGTTTAAATCCTGATTTACCTGGCCTGCTGGTGGCAAGTAGTTAGTGTAAGACACAGACTCATTTGCAGGTAGAATACTCAGAAAAGTGGTGCCATACTTGGAGATACGTGCTGGCTGATGAACTGATTTGCCCTTCCTCGGTTCTTTTTTTGTCATACATGTGCTGCTCCAACACAACTCCCTATGGAAGTCACTGTGTTTGCAAGCAAATTAAGTTGCTTTCCCTATCTTTCACACCTCTGACTAGTCTACCTCTCCATACGTATTTCTAGAAGACTCGTATTACCAGTGCTTTTGTTCATCTCAGGTTACAGTATGCCATTTATGACAGAAAGAAAACTAGTGTGCTCACAGGTAAGGTCTTATTGGAAGGGGAGCAGGGTTTATTTGTGAGGAAGGTGATTCTTCAAGTAGAGAAAGCGACCCTGGCAGTTTGACAGGGTCAGGTCAGATTTAGCCAGTGACATAAAATTATGCACCAGTCATCATTCTTCAATATATACTCCAGGGAATGAAAGAGAAATGAAAACCTGTTCCAGAGTACACAAATCTTCTTTCTTTGTGACTCCATACACTACACAAACACACCTGATTTCTTTTCCAGATGTCTTACAATATTGTAAAATTATAATATTAAACTTTACAAATTCATTCACTGCTGTATCATCAGATTTGAACCTCACATGTGCTTCCACAAATAAAATAGGAATGCTCTTACTGTTAGAGATGCTGGAAATGACTAGATAATGCATTTCACAACCATGCCAATGGTTATTTTCTTTCACTCATCATCTTTTGTTCACTGCCAGTTATTTCAGTTGGCAGATGTGGTTTCACAATCCTCTATAATTGTATCTGCTAGCATTGCATAGCTGAAAGTTCCTCCCAAGAGCATCTTTAGATATTTCTTATGTCCACTGCAGGTCTGTTTCCCATTAGTTATTTCCTTACAGAATAATTTCTTCAGTAAATGCCTCTTATCCAACTGTGGAAGGCAATCTCCTTATCCGAGTGAGATAGGAAATGGTACCACACATCTCCTTTTCAGCTTCTGGCTAGCCTGGCACAAAAATGAAGTGACTGTGCTCCTCAATAAAAGCTCAACTAACCCCACTGCAGATGTTTCTATATTTTCTCTTTCTATAATATTCATTCACATTCCTGCAGGGGTTGACCAGAGAGGAACCTATAAGAGGCTTTTCCTACCAAAGGGCCAAAAGACGCAGTATAATGTAGAATATGCTAGATCAGATCTGTTTAGTGGTGAGTAAATGCAGATCTAGCTATAAATTGATTTAAAATATTTTAAGAAATTCTCCAGGTGTTTTGACAGTTGGTATAAATGAATGATACATTATAGATGTTAAAACCCAGCCAGTAATTAATTCAAAATAATTTTTCTACAAGATATAGGCATTTTTACTCAAATATTGTTTTTTATTTTACCCTGGCCCTATAAAAAAATCGGTATCTAATCAACATTTAACATTTTCCCTACCACTTAGAAAAGGTATTTGTAATTCACTTCAGACAATCAGTTGTATTAATAACAAAAAAAGTTCAGTTTCTGTTGCTAGAAATATTTTGAAACCCCATGCAGCAAGTGAAAGTAAATAATTGCTGTAAATACAGTGAAAAACTGCTAAAATTTAGACTTTACTAAAAAATAATTTTATTTCTCAGTTACGTTAGAAACATCACAAACACCAATCTATAGCTGGTAGTCTCAACTGTTCCTTCACTTGTATGTTATTAAAGATGGGTATAAAAGTCTAAAACAAATGTGGAAATGCTATAAAAATTGAAATTTAAAAAACTACTGCTGAAACTTTATTTTTTCAAACACTTAATTAGGACCATAAGAAAGAGGGTTTTAATTTATTTATATTTTAATTGGAACCTATTTCATAAACAAATCATTTACCGTAATCTGTATTCCAGTTCTCGTGTTTTGTACTGCTAACATATACTGTAATAAGCTTTGCAGGAAGATAAACACCTATCTACCCCACCAAATTTTTATATTCATGCTGTATTATTTTCCACTTCACTTGCCTTACCTGGGTTTCTATTTATGATCTTAAGAACCCCTAAAAATTTTTTGATCTAAGGAAGAGGTGAGGCAGAAGAATATTTAGAATGATTAACGGGAAATTTTATATTTGTTCATGCCATCCCACTCTACTTCTTGTATCACATGATTAAAATAAAACTAGTCTTAATTACAGAATTACATTCAGATGAGTTTTCAGTATGTTTCCCCTCTTCATTCACTGTACCCAGTGGGCAGGGGAAAAATTCTCCCCAGTCAGTACTTATTAGATTCTCTGGTTACTGTAGGACTCCTTTTCTCATTCCCAGAATATCATTAGGGACTAAACCTACAGAAATACCGGACTTCTCATTAGAATAATTTTTAACTTATACTTAAGATTCTTTTCTGAATTAGAGGTGAAAGAAAAAAAAAGAAAAAAATACACAACCAAAAAACCTGCACAGAATCTGCCCAAGATGAATGGCTGTAACTAGACCAGGGGAAATTACTGTTCTCATTTTAAAGGTGTTTAAATTTTTCCTTACACAGTTTAAAATATACCTATCACTCTTTGCAAAGTATGCTTAAAAACAAAAACATTATAAATCTATTTTTACAAACAATGAACAAATTTACTAGATTCTCAAAATATTAATTAAAATTTAATAACTTTTTTTAAAAAGGTGGTAGGTTTTTTATATACATGAAAATGTTTATTTAAAAAAATCCTCCTTTTTTGCAAAAAAAATAATTTCATCACAAAACATCAACCAGGTCTAACAATAAACCATTCTTGTGATTTACATCCTTTCATTCAGAGAAGAGAATACACTACATCCTAATAAAACTAGTTGCCCGCTCCAGGGCAGCAGCTGTACTGAACTCTACATGGCATAGGATATTGGGATGTCTCCAGTAAAGTAAATGGAAAGAACAGCTGGGGTACAATCTAACAGCATCCAGTCTGGGAAATACAGATATGCACCAAGATTTGGAAAAGCTACCTAACAGTGATGATACAACAGAGACGAGTAGTATAACCCACTTCTCAATCAGAGCTGTCAAGTGGCACCTTGTACTTCACTAACATGAAACTCTCAAGAATGTCCAACAGTTGGGTGCTGTCAAGTATTTTGCTGAAATCTAAAGTCCTTAAGCAAGAAAGCCTAATATGATATGTATGAAAATCATGCAAAGTATTACTAAGGATGTGACAAATCATATGATAGGAATAGCTTCAAAGCCCAGCAGCATGTGCCAATCTGTGCCCTGATTACTGATTAACATTCAGACATATTTCAGAGAGAAGCCTGACTCTAGACAGGATTGGAAGTGATATATGTTACAAGAGAGGTACATTCATTTTCATAAGTGACTCTTCAGAGACTTTTGATAATTCCCAGGGGGACCTCCCTCTAATGATTTAACAAAGTGATCAAGGATCAAGGCACCTAGAATTCATGAACAGCATGACACTGCCTCCCTTTCATGTCTGACATCCTAAGGACAAAGAAACTATGAAAGGTTCACAGCCGTAACGAAACTCAGAGTTGTTGAAATATAGCACTGCAGTGGTAATGATGGCAGTTACAAAGGAATTAGTCTGAACCCAGCAAAACTTTCCATAAAACAAATTATTCTAGAAAAATTACTCTCCAACATCCTTCAGTATAAATCAGTGATACCTTTGACACATGTCCCATATTCTTCCATCATGACTCCACTAATGTAGCAGCATATTAGTTGGACTATTATTGTTTGATACTCAGATCAGTGGGGCAACTTTTACATCGATAACTTTTGTTATGCATTGCCCATAAGACCACCTAGCTATTATTAGTTGCCGCTGGTGTCTGCTTTCTTTAGGTTACATTCACATTTAGATAACATTCAGCATACACTGATGCAGTGCCATGACAAAGAAAAAAGAGCGCTCTATTATGCCATATTCACTATCCCAGAACGCTGTAAGAGAGAAGTACCATGCTGTACTAGGCGTGGTTTACTATGAAGATCCTGTAATTTTGCTAGAACATTTCCAACTACTCAAGAATGCACCATACATTCATAAATAGAACTATAAAGAAAGCATGGACTGGTACATATAAACAGAAGCTAATGTCATGGGACAAGAAGTCACTGGGAAAGTAACACTAATACTGTATCAGCTTCTTGTGAAGAAGTAGAGACAGACACAAAAAGGAGGAAGTAAAGTAGGCAGGGATGCTAAAGTCCATATGTTACCATAAGAAAAATTCTTCCCAGATATCAGCATCTGGGGCCAGCAGATGCCAGGTTTGCCTAATGAGAGGCCATAGCAGTTAACAACACTGTGACAGGTTGAAGGGCAATGGAAATAGACTGATTCCTGAGTACAATCCACAGCAGCAAAATACAGATCTATATAGGAATGCTACTGCCAGAGCAGATAAGAACAGTATGACCATATTAACTTTAAAAGAATGAAAGGGAAGTAACTTTAACTGCAATCTAGGTTTGTTAGGAATGCAATATTTGCATATGATAATTAAGCACAGTTTTTTCTGTCACATATGGAATTGAATCCTATGCTGCTTTCCCACATCCCTATTACTTAGCAGTTACTAAAATCAAGTTCACTGACTTCAGTATGAAGTTTGCCCAAATTCTGTTTCAAGTTCTTTCTTTTCACTCTTGAAGGCCGTTATGCTCATTT
>VZTV01114635.1:0-15840 GCA_013400875.1 Anhinga rufa | reverse complement strand
TGGTGTATGTATACCCATTTTGAGATCTGTATTTCCAAAAAGTGAAGAAGGGTCTTTAAAATAGGATTAATTTTGTGCCCAGGAATATAATTCATAGCTCTCATCAAGGCAGTGGTGAGATATTCAGTTGGCGAGGGGAAGATACAGTGGGCTAGGAGGGAATTCAAAACAAGACCAGCTTGTTATAGGCAGGCTATAGAAGGAAAATGCTTCCATCAAAAACATGAGTAATGGCCACTACTGAAGGCACGGTAATGGACTAAATGACCTGAAGGTTTCTTCTTCTACCATGGTCTTTTTGTTGTGAAGTCCTTTCCTAGATACCTCCCTGACCGCTGCAGCTCTCTGCTGACTATGTATTAGTTACACAGTCTCTGTGTTAGAAGAAAATCACTTCTAACAGATGCCCTTGTAAAAGGTCAAGTTTTGCTGCCATTCTTTAAAAACCGGCCATATGCCCAGTAGCTCCCTCCTAGTGTATGGCTGCATCAGAGTACCCTGTGGCCAGCAGATTAAGCCTGTTTGCCCAATACTTTTTCCTGTCTACTCTTGACGTACAGCTGCCTTTATGTGGAAAGAGTGTGTTTTCAAAACTTCCTCCTTTCTTTGATCATGTTGAAAGAACACTGAAATGGGCAAATCTTGTTCCTGTTTACATGTGCAAATAGGTTTGAAACTATTTTCAAAGTAGGTTTGCTGTGACCTACTAGCTTATGTTTTTATTCTGCAGGGCTTTTAAACAGCAATCATTACATACCAGTGTGACCCCCTTTGAAATGGACTGCAGTACTGGAGGGCTTCCTAGACCATGGCATGCCATGGGAATGTGTGGTGTCCCGTGGTTTAAATATGCTGACCATGCTCTTTTTGTCCTAATGGTTGTTTTCTGTCTTGAGACTTAATTCGTCCTTTGTGTGTTAGTGTGCTTTATTTTAGCCTGGTTGTTCCTGTAGTGCTGTGTCGTTTGTAACAATGTGTCTTGTCTGTTTTCACATTTTGGAGTTAGTTTTGTAGATGATATGGAGAGGGGATGCTTATAGCATGGCAGCATGTGTTCACCTGAATGAGGGACTGGCCAGTGGTGACTCTGCATCATTCCTGATAGCAGAGAATGTTGTTGTTTAATTCTCTTTAGCTTTAAATCAGTCCATGTTCTATCTAAAGCTGTTTGGTTTGAAGAAAAACTGGTTCTGCTGGGGAAAAAAAATTAAGTAGCTTTATTCAATGTGTATATTCCCTCACCTGAAAGCCCCTTGGCTGGACTTCTTACTGTACTGTCACAAACTCCATCAATTTCTTGAATTTCTTCAGAAGGAAGAGAGGATTTGCAGGTTAACCGGCTGGAAACGCAAATATGGATAAAACCAGACATACAGAAGACAGATGTGGACTTTTCAGAAATTCTTAATGCAATACAAGAAAGTAAGTTATTCCTTGGATGCAAAATTTTGTTTATGGTGGAAGAATCAATTGAGATGCATTGAAATTATAACTGAAGAAACATACAAAGTTATGAACTGAATGATAAGTGAGTATGTATTACTAAAATCTCTGAGAAAGTTCAATGGGTTATTGAAGGTCAGTAAGGAATCTTTTACTATGAGAGAAGTCACAGTAAGATTTAATTATTATGTGCCTAAGGATTCTAACAGTATATATATTCTATGCAGAAGTAATCAGAAATATTAAGATTCCTGTTACTTTAATCCATTCTTTACACTCTTGAATGGCTGTATGAACTAATAATGTCATGCAAATGCTGCAGTCTGGGATCCAGCACTGGATTTGAAGTTCCAGCTGTTCCAAAGTGTGGGGGTGCATTCACATTTCTGCAGCTGGTAATTTTTGGGGGTAGAAGTAATAAGCTTGTTACAACTGAAAGTCTGCATATCTTAGATACTGCACGAAATCATCTCTTTTCAAATGGAATGAGCTGTGGACTAAGAACCAAGTGTTCCATACTTCTTAAATAACTGCAGAATAATCTCAAGACTTGTGCTAGAAGAAACACCACTCTTGTTAACAGCAGAAGACACCTCTCCTACCCAAAGCTGATGCAACTCTGGAATCCAAAAGAATCTGGAATTTCAGTGGGAATTTTCCATAATAGATGGAAAACTCTTATGCAGGCTAAGAATCAAAATGCATGGCATGGCTTCCTAGTTTCCCTCTTTTATGGTTTTATTTTAAACTGGGTGTTTTGTGTAGCAATCTTCTAAAGTGAGAAACAGCAACTTATATTCCTGAATGATAAAAAATGTTTAAGAATGTGTAAAACCCTGCACTCTTCCTGATTTTTGCAATATGGAAAAGGAACCATACAGTGGTAGGATCAGGTCGTTTGGTGGTGGTATTACTTTGGCGGTGGAAGGAAAACTCTCAGGTTAGTATGATGACAGGGGTAATAATTTGAAATTGAATCACCTCATTATGTAATCTGTAGGTTTAGGATGAACCCTGTGTTTTGTAACTTAAAAAGCTTTTTCCATTAGGAAATCCTAGTATGAGATTTTGCTTTCTCCCCTCTTCTCTGCACCCACACAGCCCAGATGTAGGCCAGGGGCAGTTGGGATGCAGACTGGAGAAGCTGAAAAGGCACTTTAGTCTTTCGGAGGCTGAATAGACAAGGTAGATAAACAAGGATAAGCAAATTCAAGTTGGGAATAGACCATATTGGGATACAAGAAACAGTTATCTTCTCCATATCAAGCATATGGCTGAGAAGAATAAAAATGGATGATTTGTTTAAAACAATTAGATGTCAAGATTAGATTTATTAACAGTGTTTGTCCACAACAGCTTCTGTGTTTAATGTGTTTAAGACTCTATAATGAACTATGGTACTTACATGCAGAATTTAGCTCTGATGCAGTAGAAATTACTTCTAAGGCTTTTATAATAGTAATATATTCACATAAAAGTAAATAATGAGATGGTAAATCTTTATCTTCAGTTGCAGTCTAAGAGACTAAAAAACAGTAGGTTTAGAGCAAAATGTTTGTTTTAAGTAACTAAAAAAAAAAATTCTCTGCTATTGAATGATCACTCTTGAAAGTCTACCAAACAGAGAGATATACCAGTCAGCTGAAGTTGCACAAGGCACCTCCTGAATAGGGAAATGCTCGGCAAACTCATGTTAGCAAGAAAAAAATATGTGGTCTTTAAAAGCATCATTTTTCTATGCCTTTTCTAATTTTCATTCAATGCTAACAACAACTGAGAATAAAAGTAGCAATGACTATTCAGAGCAACCACCCTAGAAAGAATATTTAGGCATTTTTATCCTAATTATTTGATATTCACAGCAGACTGCAGGGGACAAGACACTTCCCTGGACACATAACAAGCCTTTGCAGAAAAGTTCTTGGTTTTTCATACTTGAATTTTCTGCTTTGTGAGTCTCTGCAATACAGGTGTTTTCTACTCAGGATTTTTATTAAAGGGTATTCTCCTGTATTGGTGCTTTTAAAACCAAATAATTTTCTTCCACCCCTATTAACATGTGAAAATGCTCTATACTTATTATAAACATTGCCAGTAAGAATTTTTAAGGAAATTCACTCTTCAGTGTTATTGACAGGCCTAAAAGCTTCCAAAGAGCGGTTTCTGGAATATTGATCTTCAACTTGCATTATCTAAAGCTAGAGTATACTTGATGGCTTGGTGTGACAATTGGTAATAAAATGACTATTAAGTAGCAGAAACATGATCTCGGATCATGTGTCATGGTTTAACCCCAGCCAGCAACCAAGCCCCACACATTCACTCGCTCTCTCCCCACCGGTGGGAAGGGAGAGAGAATCGGAAGAGTAAAAGTGAGAAAACTCATGGGTTGAGATAAAGACAGTTTATAGGTAAAGCAAAAGCCATGTATGGAAGCAAAGCAAACCAAACCAAGGAATTCATTCACTGCTTCCCATCTGCAGGCAAGTGTTCAGCCATCTCCAGGAAAGCAGGGCTCCATCACACGTAATGGTTACTCGGGAAGACAAACGCCATCACTCCAAATGTCCCCCCCTTCCTTCTTCTTCCCCCAGCTTTATGTGCTGAGCATGATGCTCTGTGGTATGGGATATCCCTTTGGTCAGCTGGGGTCAGCTGTCCCAGCTGTGCCCCCTCGCAGCTTCTTGCGCACCCCCAGCCTCCTCGCTGGTGGGGTGGGGTGAGAGGCAGGAAAGGCCTTGACTTTGTGTAAGCGCTGCTCAGCAGTAATGAAAAAATCCCTGTATTATCAACACTGTTTCCAGCACAAATTCAAAACACAGCCCCATACTAGCTGCTGTGAAGAAAATTAGCTCTGTTCCAGCCAAAACCAGCACAACATGCTTCCATATTGCCACATAAAAACATAGTCAGGTCCCATTTTTTAATGAAAATCCTTATTTTTAGGCACTCAGTTTTTGAGCATCCATCCTCAGAAGGTTAAAGAAGTTATATTATATTTGAGCCCTACCTAAATCAGCCTCTTGGTCCAAAGTGGCTTGTGGACCCATTGAGGTTGTGCACAGACTCTCGCTCAGAATTTCCCAGCATTCAGTTTTCAGATTACGTGATTCTACTATATTTGGGATAAAAAATATTTGAATATCCACATTTTTTTAGCTCATCAAGTGATTCTGAATTATCAAATCATTTGGTTTTTTTTCCACAAAATGGAACATGACGGGGAGAAAAGGGCTTGCATATTTAAGCTGATCTAAAACCAAAGGGGGAGTTCTCAGTATCTCCTGTAGCAATGTACGTGCTGCTCTGTATTGCTGTTAAATTTCACTGCTTAAAAAGATATGACTATACACTAGCACCAGTCTGTCTCCCAAATAGCATATATATGATAAAACTATTATATAACATTCTGTTAAGGTCATTTGTGGATATGTGCATGTCATGATCTGAAGGTGACAGATAAGATGGAGCCCTTGTTATGCCTTTAGCAGCATTTGGCAGCATAGAATCATAGAATGGTTTAGGTTGGAAGGGACCTTTAGAGGTGATCTAGTCCAATCCCCCTGCAGTCAGCAGGGACATCTTCACCTAGATCAGGTTGCTCAGAGCCCCGTCCAACCTGACCTTGAATGTTTCTAGGGATGGGGCATCTATCACCTCTCTGGGAAACCTGTGCCAGTGCTTCACCACCCTCATTGTAAAAAGTTTCTTCCTTATATCCAGTCTAAATCTACCCTCCTTTAGTGTGTTCATGTGGTGTTCATGTCCATTGGAGTGGAATGGCTGAGCTAGCTACAGGCAGCAGGAGAGTTGGCTTGGAAGTATGATCACCATTATTAAAGTAAAGCAAACAGGATTTGCTTTGTAAATTATTTATTTAGTTTTGTAGAACAGTACTTTATGATTTTTTTTAAGTATCCAATGAGACTTGGGGTATCAAAATGTTCCCAGCAAATGCTAGGGCCCCATGTTTAGTTCCAGTGTCTGAAATACTAAGAGTGTATTTTCAAAAACATGCAGAGCAAGGCAACAGCAGTGTAAAGAGCTCTACTTTCTCACCAGCAGCACACCTTTACTGCAACTGGAAGAAGGTAACAGACAACTGTAGTGCTGATGAGGTAGTTCAGCACATCTCTTCACTGCTTATCCTATTTGCTGAAGCTACCAACTAGCATGCCAATTATCTGCATATTTCTGATATAAGCAATTGTCTACTACAGGCAATCTGGACAGGTTCTGAGAGCTCATTTCACTAACCAGCTAAGATTCACTGCTTCCACAACTTCTAGACACTGCTGAGATGGGATGGATTTTAGTGACCTTGAAATAAGATTTTTTGCTTCTCACAAGTCCTCAGAATAATCCAGTAATTCTCTGCTTGAAACCCTCAAATACATTCATTCTCTTACACACCAAGTTGTGGATCTCAAAACACCCACTTAAAAACCATGTATTTTGCAATCCAAAGCATTACTGGCACTTCAGGAAACAGCAATTCTAGTATCTCAAAGGCCTCATCTTTTATGCAAAGGCAGACTTAATGGCAGGAATAAGTGAGTTCAAATTCCCCCCAGCATAGCATACAGGCAAAACTTTCAGTTTTACATCTTTCATTGCCTCTGTCTGCAAGAGATATATATCTTGCATAATCTTCAGAAAGCTTCACTATTTAATAATTCTTGTATTTCCACAGTTGTTTTCAGAATATATTGAGGCGTTGATCACATAGAGCTTCATGAGGCACTCTGTTGGGTTTCAGTTCAGTGAAGTTTCAAGTAATTCAAAATGTTTTCTGTTTCAGTAGTTCTTTCTTTCTGTTGAGTGTTCAGATGAATTCTTCTCATATGAACATGGATGCAAAAGCTGGTCATGATCTATATCCAGATTATTACCCGATAAGGTAGAATGTTTCCAGTCTTGCCCTTTGAAACAGTAAGGACAGTGAAGGGCAGGTGATTAGACTGTGCTGTCTTGCAGTGGTTCCCCTGTCTTTTATAGGCATCTCTAGTATGATTTCTGTAGATTGAAAATAATCAAGGTGGCAAATAATTCTTAAACATTGCTGCTTCATGTGGTACAAATTGGAATCTGTTTTTTGCCTTCTGAGCCTCCTAGAACCTCTGTAGGTTGTCCTAGGACAAGTTGGATGCAGACACAGTGACACCGAGGAGCTGCAGGCTCTCCACATAAGCCAAAATACCAGGATGCTGTTCACACTCCACTGCTGTCAGTAAGCTCAACCATAACTGAGAACAGAATGGTGTGAAGCCAAGGCTGGTTTTAAAGTGGAAAGCTCAGTCCTGGATATTTGTCTCTGATATCCTGGCACTTTCCACAAAAGGATAAGTAAAATAAGTGAACTGATAGTAAAACCAGCCTTAGAACAGCAAGCGAAACTTAGTATCTGCAAAAAGAGGTTTTATATCTCTGATGTGTTCACAGGCTATGATGATACACACACTATAAAAGAGGGTGAAGTAGGTGAAGCTATTACTCCCAGTATCTCTGCAAAAGCTGAGATCCCACAGAACATAGGATGCTATCTGAAACTGATGAATTATGGTATGAAGTGTTAAGTAAAGATTAAATATTGTGTGATATTAATATTAGGATGCAAAGAATAACAGACAGATTAGTCAGTATACAAGCCCAAAACTGCTAAATTTTGAGTAGTGTGTTATCCTAAAAACTGTAAATCTGGCACAGAATTTCTTATCATTATACTGTCTGGATGGAAAAAATGCTGTTAAAAGTATTAAAAACTTAATTTCTATTAAAAATTATGCTGCTTAGTTTAGTTCATTGGCTTAGGATCTAGAGTAGATTCATTTGGATGTGAAGACTTTTGTGTTTCTGAAATTTTTAGTGTTGTTCTAAGCAAAAATATTGCAAATGAAAATCTAATGTATTTCATTAACCCTGTCCTTATTTTATGCATGAAAATGAAGGAGTCCTTGAATATTTTGATAGGGTTTTCTTTTTTACCTACCTACAGCTGTGTAGATACTTTAAAAGATATGCACAAAAAGGGTGTAATGCCCTCTTCATGTTCATGACTGATTGATAGGGAAAGAATAATATATTCAAATTGCAACATAGGTGCATATTCAGGACAAATATTATGAAGAAAACTTTCTTCTGCTTGTGATAGTGAAAAATAGGCCACCTGCAGAGACTGTTGAGCATTGAGGAATTTTTTAAAAAGGTTTCTTAAACTGGGCCATAGCCCCTGAAGAAGGGAAAGGTGAAAAGGAGGTCACAAAATGCTCATGATGGTTTGGAACAGTTAATGGACTTTACTTTCTGGCAGCTATTCAGTCTCTCCACAGTGGGGGAATGGTTTTTTTACACCTGCAGCCAGGAGTTAGAAATGGAGCTAAGTTGCCACCAGCAAGTAGAGATTGTTGGCTGTTCCCTGTTAATATAAATTCTTGTCAACAGGAATTACAACTGCCTGTCACTAAATTAGGGGAGTTGCAGAGAAGCAAAAGGATCAGGAGGTTATTGCACAACAGAAAAATTATTCCAAAAGTCAGTCAAGTTTGAAAAAGAAGTGTGAGGAATAGGGGGTTAGACAAATTTATGTCAAGAATGATAGATGTTTGATTCTGTTCTAGTCAGGGAAAGAGGCTCAGTAGCTGACCTTTGGGGGTCCCTTCTAACAGTTACGATTCTACTGTCATAATTCTGCATTTTGCCTATGAAACATGAGGTTGGAGAGATTAAGTCTATCCACAGATGAAGTTTCATCCTCAGAAAAGGCATTTTTCTTCCCCCCACCACACATCTCTTCATCACACTTTCACACCAGACCTGCAGCGTATGGGATGCAAAGGTGGACCTTACTGGCCGCAGCCTGCCTGCCTCGCATCTCCCATCCAACAGCCATTCAGTCAGTGGATCAGCGGCCATTATGTGGGACTGTAGACTTGCCCACAGCTTCCCATAGCCTCCTTGCTCAGCAGAGCAGAGCTCAGCAGAGCAGAGCAAGGAGGGTCACCCTAAAGCTAACACTGTTCTGATCCTGAGTACAGTGCCAGCCTTTAACTCATTCCTTCTAGTGTTGTGGTTTGTTTTTTTTTTAATTAGAGTAAAATTATAATGCAACATGGTATTGCATGAAAGGTGGAGGAAATTCAACCCATTTACTCAAACAGGTGTCTCCCGTCAGGGCACCACTGGGGTTAGGGGTTGCCCATGGGATCAGGCCCGGTGAGGAGAACCAGGGTCAGACACAGACCCAGGATGGCCAGGCAAGGGGTCCCCATGGCACCGTCTGGGGGCCTCTCCCCACAGACACCAGAGGGATGGGGCTGCCCTTGGCTGCACAGGCTCTGCCTTGGCCCTGAGCCCCACTGCCAGATCCCCAGGGCAGAGGGATGTGCTCCAGGCCCTTACATCACTTCACTTTTTATCAGGGTTGGGTTTATTACAGCATCCTGTCCTGTAGATGTCAGCTATTGCTTCATGCATGACTGAGGGCTGTGCAGTAGGTAGATCTGAACGTGCCAGCTTTATACACATCAAAACATGCCAAATTGTGCAAAGACAAAGTTCTGCCAGGTCATTTATTCAGTGCCTTTCAAGCGACAATACTTGTTTGAAGTCTTCTGCCTCTGGCTGCCCCACAGGTCTGTACTTCTAACTTGATACTTTATGTAATAGGTTAAAAAACTGCTTCTTTATAGTAAGAAATTTTCAGAGACCATAGTAATCCAGAAAGCAATTGTTTAAACCATTTACCTCAAGAGAAGCCAAGGAAATAGCTAATGTATCTTTTATTGTGACAGAAGATCACTTATTTGTCATCAGAGAGGTATTGTGGTATCCTAAATCTTTATGTGGCTCACCAGTCAAGAAAGCACTTCTCCAATGTGCACGAGATTTTGAATTTAAGATAGTAGATACTTCATCCAGAACTAAAAAGTGGGATAGCTGATAATGTGTTATACTTGGTGTCTTCGTTTGGCTCAATGGTGATTTGAATATATATCTTTATTTTTGTTTTTAGTAGCTAAGGATGTCAACATTTTTTTTGATGAGTTAGAAGGCGTGAACAGCCCTTCCAAAGACGATGACTCCCTGCTTCACCATGGTAATTTGACCAGTACTTCTGATGATGCCAGCAGGTTGGAAGTTGTGGGAGAGGTAAGAACACACAAAATTATTAATATAATGATTATTCATGCCCGTTGTAAAGAGGGAATAAATGTAATTTGATTTTAAATCTCATTCTGTGCAAGACAACTGGTATCTGATGTTTGTCATGGGGACTGTTTTCCTATTATAAGATTATAGTGCTGAAATATAAAATATATCAAGTTAAAAGGAGGTTTTATTGATTTCATGCACCCCCATTGAAAAGTCTGTGCAGGTCTTTTGTTGTCTGCTTGTTTTCTCAACCAACCAAGTCTAATGCTTCACTTCTTTTGAAAATATTGGAAAAGTTTTCCCTATATTAATCCTTTGAGGAGAGGGAGGGAGGAGAAGAGTTTATCATTTCTCAGTGGTCTGAGAAGCACTGGGTATCAGGTATGTGACACATTCCCTTCCAGGAAAGAATAAGTGACCTGATGGTGCAAAATGGTGATTCAGAGAACATGCCAGGGAAGAATCATTCAGCTTATAGTACCTTTTAAATTATGTCTTAAGGCAGGCAAAGTATCATGGACCCAAGTATGAAAATTTGGGCCTAAATTCCTTTTTGTGTCTTGTGTGCAGAAATGAACATGATACCCTTTAACTTTGCTTCCAACTGCCCTACAACCCATGGATGTTAGGGCTATCTCCTCGGCGAGTGAGGAGACCAGGGACATGTCTCCTTTCCCCCACCTCAGGAGTGCGGCTGCATCCAGACTGCTTACTGAAGTGGTCTGATGTTACCTGCAAGCTGTGCCTGAGAATTTTCTTGGCAGAGGGCTGACTGGCACAGAGCAGAACTGGCAAGGAGCATACTAACCATTAAAAAGCATGGAAAACCGCAGGATATTGCTGAAGCCCCTGCCCTGACCCTGTTTTGTTTACTAGTTTAGATAAAATTTAGAAGATATAATTAGAGACTATGTCTTTTTCAGGAGCCAGAGGATTTTGTGGTGCAAACTATTTTGTGAAACACTGCTGAGGAGAGAGTTGGAGATTTTCCTTGTGCTAGAAATTCAGCCCCTAGAGACCTGAACTCCTGGAATGTTTAGACAGATAATTAAAGCAACAAAATTCAGGGCACCCAGAGATATGTTTGACCTTGCTCACAATTTCATCTTCCCCCTTACTCATCGCTCTTCCCCAGCTACCCATACAACTTGCAAAAGGCCCTCTTTGCCTGCTTGCATTGTAATAAGTTAACCTGACATGATATTCCTTTGTTGCATTTTGGGATCATGTACCATATAGTTGCTAACAAAAGGACATGGGTGAAAGGCATATGATCTTTGTGTGTTAAAGAGGAAAAGTGAACAGAAAATGGTCAGAAGGAGAGAAGATGAGATAGAGCAACATATGCTGCTATTATGGCAAAACCTTTTTTTTCCTGTTCAATGTATTCTTAGTTGTTTTTTAAAGGGAAAAGGAAAATGTCTGAGGAATATTTTCCTAATTGAACAGATTTTCTTTTTTTTTCACATAACTGTAACTGAGGAAAACAGCAATGTAGGTCATATATACATATAAAAGGAAAAAACCAGAAAATTGAGTCTTAATGGGAGCTGAGGGATGCTGTAGCCTAAAAAAAAAAATTCAAGGTACTTGGCCCCTGCTTAATTTCAGAAGGAAAAGATACACCATTTAGACGTTGTATGGTTTTATGGATAAATGTGGGTGGGATGAACTCTGAAGCTTCAAGCTTCCTTGCACTCTTTCAGTTTAGTTTAGTAGCTAAGGGAGCCTATTAATCCCACTTAATGCTATCAGGACAGGGGATCTGGCGGAATCTGGCCCCAGTGAAAATCTCTCTGAACATATTGGTGTTTGTTTGCAGCCAAATAATTTAGCATGGTTTCTGTCTGAATTCATTAAAATGAATTTACAATCAAAAAAATTTACAAGAACATAGCAAAGGTTTCTTATCACTTTTGTATAGCTGACAAGTTGAAATATTGTTTGCTTCAAATGTTGGTTGTTTGTGCTCAACCAAAAGATCCAATGAAGACTTTACAGATGGAGCTTTGTCAACAGTTCTTTAACAGATGCAGAGCCAGATTGGGATTCAGCTTGCCCTTTGGCTAGAGATCGTTTTTTTTTCTTTATTTTACATTTCATTCAAACACAGCTACAGTCTGAGCAAATTAAAAATCACATTTCCCTTTGTGTGCATTGATCAAAATACTTTTTACATATGCCAATATATCAAATATGTTTATACTTTACAGTTTAAATCCAGGGACATATTATCACTGTATTCTACTGAAGTTTCATTTTCTGAGGACTGGAGGAGCAGCAGAAAGATGGTAAAATGAAAGGAAAATGGTTTAGGAGCTGTACTGTAGTTATGCATCCGTTCCGCCTTTCTTTCTGTGGAGTAATAAATTAGTTTTCTTTATCCAAACAAGGGAGAATGTTGGAGATTGGACAAAACTTGACTTCTACTTAAATGAGCTTATATGGCCCATTCTTGAAATTTCAACTAATGTAGGCTGTTTGAAATTAAAATTGTAAGATTCATTCCTACAGTCCTCACTTTAAGCATCAAACTCTGTGGATATTTAGGGGCAGTGTTATTAACATTGCACCAAATAAAGTTCGTTCTAACAATTTATTTTCTAAATTGGAGCTTGCACTGAAGATTATGGCAGAAAAAAATGTATTCACATTGAAAAATAAGAATTCTGACATTCTTTATGGTACTTATTATTGCTTGTGCAATTTCAGCTCAGGTGTTTTGTGTGTGTTTACCAGAATACAAGCTAACTATGTAACTTTTTTCCACCAAATCACGGTCTTCTTAAGTGATCAGGATGGAAATGGAAAGAGATTATCTCAGCTTTCAGAGAAAACTACCAATCTGTTACTTGCTAACTTTTGAGCACTTGATTTTGCAGCCTAGATAATTTCATTATTAGAAAAGCTCCATGTCATTAAATATATTATGGTGTCAAGAAGAATATACCAACCAGTGAAGATACATGGAAAAATAAAGTTGCAGCTTCCACAAAATTATAATCTAAATAGGCAAAAGTAGATTAAGAAAAAAGAACACACAGAGAAAATATACTTATTCTTTGATTAGAACTGTGCCTTAAAAACTGGATGGTTCTGGGTTCCCCTTTTTCTGCATAAGTTATCACTGTTAGTTGTACAGGTATTAACCCCCTCCAGCAGCCATGAAGTCACATGCAGGCAACTCTAATTTCAAGTAGCCACAAACAACAGGAAAAGGTTATCTCTTTAGAATTCAAAGATCCTATCTTCATTGAGCATCCATACTGATAATAACTAGGTACAAAAATAACTAGGAATCAAGAAAGAATCTAATCTCTCACTAAATTAGTGAACATTGCAGTCCCTTCTGATTTATTTTTTTAAAGGCCTGCAGGTAAAGTTTCAAATTTCCTTGATTTCCCTAACTGCACTTTTGTTTAAATGTTCTATTTAAAGTCTCTCTAGCTGTTAGGGTTACGAATCCTCTGATTTTGGATAGTGAAACATGTGGGGTAAGCCCTTTAGTCTAAAGTTCTCCTGGCATGTATGTGTGTATGAGTCATACGTCTATGAATGTTGATGGCTCCCAATTGTGGGTCTGAGAATATGATAACTAGTGCATTCCTTGGAAAACAATTCCTGATTATAGACCTTGAGATATGCATATTACAAATAAAGCTGCAAAGATAGCCAGAAATGCTAAACTTCTTGCTAGAGTGAAGTCTTCCCTGTTCTTCCACTTTCTTCTGGCATCCTTTTTCAGATGAAGGAATGGAAATTTGACATACATGACTAGACCACTTTCCCACCAAAATGTGCAGTCAGACCTGGTTCTAGATATTTTTTTTGTAATTAGTTTAGGAAAATGGAATTTTGAAGTCATAACACAGGGAAAGGAGATGCAGTGTCTGGAAGCAGCTCAGCAAAGCTCAAGGCAGGAGAAAAGTCTCTGTCTAGAATAGTGTCAACCTGGAATACTGTGGGCAATGCAAAAGCCCTGCAGCTGCTATTTCCTGACACTGCTGGGCCAGCCTGAATGTCACCATATCATGTTAGATCCTCAGAGTTCTTATAAGTCCAGGTTCAGTCTATAAAGCTGCCTTACAGGCTATAATGCAGTTGGACATGATGATCTGGAGTGTCTTTTCCAACCTAAATGATTCTATGATTCTATAACAGGGGTAACAGAAAGGGTTCCTTGTCAGAGGCCATAGCAGTCTAGTAGGGTCTATCAGTCTGGATTTGACATACTGTGTTCCTAAAATGAAAAGGACCTCCAAGTACAGATAAGAGTTCAAGCTGCTTTTCTGAGCGAAAAATACTGTAGTTGGGAGTGTTTCACAAGTCCAAGAGAAAGTGGTTGTCTCAGGAAGTCATATTTATAGGGGAAGAAGCCCTACAAGTCAAATAATTCAGCTAAATCTCATAGACACTCTTTAATGTAAGGTTCTACGTGCACTGGTGAGTCAGTGTAGGGCAAACCAATTTTCTTCAGAGAAAGGTGAAACAGGAAGCATACAGGGCAAATCTGTTTTTCCAGTGGAGTCACTACTGCATACAGAGAAAGAAGACGTATTCCTGTGGTACACTCTGGACGGGTCTGTGCTAACATTTTAGTTCAGATCAGGAGTGTACATTTGAAGTGAATCTCTCAGTTGCCCCTACACATGCTTTGCATTCCAGGGCAGTGTTGGATTTCAAACCTGGATTCTTTCTGGATGCAAATAAATTGTGAGATGTACTCCACTGAGTCTCCTGGACCAGACTAGAGTGGGCCCAAAGTAAACCCTCAAGCCTACATAGTGTGGACAGCAGGTCCTCAGCCCAGGTTGTTTTTGCTCTACAGATTCTTTCCTATTCACTGCTTTGCTTGCTAAAATACACATGGTGACTCTGGGACCAACAGAACAGGAAGGATGGCTCAGCAGGAAGCTTAGAAATCAGAACAGGACCACCAAGTTGACCCATGGCCTCTAAATCTCCTACTGCACCCTTCTTTTATTTAAATAACCTTAAATACCCTTTTCGGTTTTTTATATCTTCTCAACATAGATATTTTATGGAAAAAAATAAACTGTGCTTCCTGAGCTGTTTTCATATTTAATGCTCTGTGAAAAATACTTCTGATATCCTGATAATATCATTTGTCAGCATGATATGCAGTATAGATATAAATGGTTTGTTGCTGTTATTTCCTTAGGGCTTAAATCTTTTTTCTCGCCTTCTTTTTCTGCTCAAAGAACTGTTCCACTATATCAAGTCTGCATTAAGCTGTGTCAGGAGTCAGGCACTGTAATAAAAGAATCTTAGAAAAATTCCCCTTTCTGCCTTGAATAAACTGGATGTGCCAAGGGGATGGGACATTTGGGATGCTTTCATTGGTTTTTCCATTTAATCAAAATGCCTGCTGAGAATCAGGAAGATAGCTTACACAAAACTCTTTGAATGGGAATATTCTTTTATTTTCTTCTGTAAGACTCATTTATCCTATTACTATGTTCACTTTTTTGCAATTTAAATTAAGATGCAGTTCTCCTATGGAGAAGGTATTTGGAAAATTCCTGACTGTTCCAGATGTGAAAGGTAAAATATTAATTTTTTTCAGAGATTTGATCATGTATTATAGGGCATGGCTATTTCTGGCAGGATTTGTTGAGCAAATTCTGGAAAAACAGAGAGGAATTAGCCTAACCCTCCCTTCAGCTTGGAGCTGGACTGATCTTGAGGTCCCTGAAGGGCCCTGCCCATTATACTGCCCTGACGGAGTGCTGTTTGTTCCCATATATCATTCACAGTGTACATTTCTTGTATGAAACACTCCAGCCCACAAACTGCCACACAATTTCAACTTGTTTGAAAGCAAAACAAGCTTAACCCCTGGGCAGGACTTGCATTATGTGGAAGTAGTGTTAAATTGTGAGGAGGATCTGTAGAGAGTTTCATCTCATGAATTTCTGAAAAAGGACCAACATTTTGGTCTTTTAGATCTCAGGAGAGGGACCTGCTTGACCTCTTATTAACAGTGAAATCAAGTTGTTTCTTTCTATCAGAGCAAACATTTGAACAGGCCTGTTCTTTGCAGGAAATAGCCAAGAAACAGTATTTATTGTGTTTATGTACTGCTAGACCAAAGACCAGGAATTATTTTCAAATAAATCTAATGGGCTTCCTCAGCTGTTCCTTAAGCCGAGAATACTCTGTAGTTAGTCTGATGAGGTATGATGAGATAGGTACAGGACCTTCATATCCTTTCTGTGTCCTGTG
>VZTV01114633.1:0-14313 GCA_013400875.1 Anhinga rufa | reverse complement strand
CCCTACCGTTCTGTGATCCTGTGCGTGATTTACTATTATTCCAGAAAAGTACATGGTGCCAAAACTAACCAGTGTCTGGCCATTTTGACAAGCAGAAATGCGTCACTGATGGATTGCCCCAAATCAGAATCATGCAAAACCAAAATAAAATAACTACACTGTTTTATTTGTCATGGGGATTTTGAATATCATAAACTAATGAAAGTCTAACCTAACTACAGTTTATTCATTGAAAGAAAAAAAACATGTTTTTGCTGACTGTTATTTAATCATCTATGGGGCTGGTTGAAGAGAGCCACTTAACAATTTCTAGAAAGAACAGTCATTAAAACACCTCTTATTAGAATCTTTTGGTTAGAATATTTTTAGCAAAATTTTAATAACAGCTAAGTAAACAGATTTATGATATCTATTTAGGTACCGTTATCTCTTTATTTAAGACTAAGATTCTGATAACACTCAGAGATTTCAGAAATAATTGTGTTCTTGTTATGTTCTGTGCAATATGGACTTGCAGAAGAATAATAGTTGATCCAGGGAAGCTTACAGTCTCTAGAGATAGTGTCTCTTTTTTATTAAATCAAGGGCACTATTGTCTATCACTTACAGTAATGAAATTTCAGATTTCACTTCAGCATTTTTCATAGAAATTTGTGTGGTTTTTTTTTACTATTTTATATATATATACATTTTGATGAATTAAAAAAAATCTAACCATTTATGTTGTTGAATCACTAGTTCTTACATTTGGAATTTGATTTACGCTCCAAAATTCATCTCGTTTGGGGTCTCAGTCAGAACTCACACCAGTTGGTGGTAGACTTGGCCTCTGCCTTTTTTGCAGCTGAATTAGTATTCCTCTCCAGCAAAAGATGGGGCTGCAAGCATTTTTCTCCCTCTTTATTAGCCCTTCATTTTTTTTTCTTTTTTTCCCTTCCGTAGTTATATGAATACATTTTCTTACCATGGGAAATATCTACACAACACTGATTTACCATAACTCCAAGCTATGCACTGATAAAACCGCAACCACTTCAGTAACTGCATCTCAGATACAGAAAGGATGGGTAAGGGACAGAGCTGAAAGTAAATTGCTTATATTTTTCTTCCTCCGAAGGCAACATTGAGCACCAGCCTTCATTCTTCCTGCAGAGGGAAGGAGCTGCACACGGTTTGTGGCATCAAGGAATGATGCCAGATGGCTGGTTTTGCCTGGTGTCTAGTTTTGTGTAAGTGTGAAGGGGTGCTTGGTAAGACTGCTTAGCCCTGCTTGAATCAGCCAAAAGCAAGACTTTTCCATGTGCACATTCTTTGCAACAAAAAGGAGAATTTAAAATTTGAATTATTCAGAAACTCATCCTTAGTTGGGTTCATCACTCAGTTCTGCTCAGGCAGATGGCTGGAGGGCAGCCGTGGATAAGAGGGCAAATGCAAAGAAGCCACCTGCACATGGACGTGTAGAATGATGGTTTCCTTGAAGTATAATGGTCTTAGTCTGGATAGCTGCGTACAGCCGCGGACTGATTCTGTTGGTGAAATACAGTTACTTTTGGCAGTGAAACATTGCTTTTCAGAGGAATGTTTAATACTAAGGGTAGATGTTTTTAAGGTCCTCTAAGTATGTACTGCAGGCTTTTAATATTTTACTCTCTCTGACCAGTCTTTCTTGTGGCATAGTAGCAGCACATTCGTTTTGCCCCCTGTGAGGCTGCCCTTCGAGCCGTTTCAGCATATGTATTGGCATAAGGGGAGATGGGCCTGGTTTCTTTTGAAAGAACAAAAGTTCGAGAGGAGAAAGCAAACAGTATATTGGCCTCCAGCATTACCAGTTCTAGTCAATTCAGAGAGATCATTTATTATAAGAAGAGTATTCAGCACAGTGTTGGAGTGAAGAATTAATTTCTTTAAGGCTTGTTTGAGTGAATGGTAGTTTTGAGCCACCAGAGATTTCTGGATTAGTTCCTTCTGGTTCAATAATGATTTTATTTCCTTCGTTTAATGCTGTATTCTGTATTGGTAAATGGGTCTTAAAAACTTATTCAGATCATGAAATCAAAAGAGAGGAAATATTTTCCCCTCCAAAAGAGCAGAGACTAAAGGATAGAAAAAACAATGCTTCTTTTATTTTAAAAAGTCATGCTGAATGATGAATACAGATTTTCACTTCGGTGCAAACTTTTTTTTTTTCCTGCCAGCTATTGATAGTTTGAATGAGATATAAAATATTTTGAAATAAGAAGCAGTGCAGAAATTAGTGGCCGTGCATTTTTTTTCCCACGGAGAAAATTTTCAAAAACAGGTGTTGCTGTAACCCTTTGCAATAGAAATTTCAGATACTTTATTCACATACAGATGGTGTATTTTTGTAGGACTAGGATCTCTCTGAACCGCTAAGTTCAGAAGTGTTTGGAAAAAATATTAAGAGTAACATGGGTTATGATAGAATTGTTGGAACTGTTTAAGATAACAAAGTTTACCTTGATGTCTCTGAGATTCATGCCCTGTAAAGGATTTAAGGGCCTTAAACTCGTACGCTTTGTTCTCAGATTTTTGTTTTAATTCCTTCTGGTTTTACTGGTATTTATTTCCCTTCTTTTGACACTGTTGTCTATGTTGGCTCTTAAAATCTTACTCAGATCATGATATCAAAAGAGAGGAAGTATTTTCTTGTATCTTCCAGCTTGGCAGGGAGACCAGTTAGTTCTTAAAATGTGAGTGTGGCGTGAGATTTGAAGTTCTTATTTTCTTACCTCAAGTGTTATCAGCATTCACTGTCCCCGAATTGCACATTTATTTGTATAATCATGACTGTTGCTACTGTGACGTAATTTCTTTTTGTAGTAACAATTATGACACAAATTGATTATTGTTAGAAGAGTAAATAATAGATTTCTGATTAATATCTGAACCAAAAATTGAAGCATTTTATTTCAATTTGATCCTAAATTAATTCTTTTGTTTTATTCTTTTTTTCCACATCAAAGTTAAATATATGGAATAAATATGAAGTATTGTATATATTATATTATTAATATAATATATACTGGTATATATAATATGAAATAAATGGAATTATGAATTGAAAATGTGGCCAGTTTTATTTTTAAAGCAACAGAAAATCCCCCTGCTTTTCTGAAATGAAATATATGATTATGACATATTCTAGTATTATTATTAAAGATAGACAATCTGAATCTTTTTACCAGTTTTAATCTTACTTTGTAGAACATCTGCCTGCAGTTCTGTTTTCTGAATAATTCACTATTCATAAAAAATAAAGTTCCTCAGCTGTTCTTGCAGTTTTATGCATTTGCTTATGATTATTAAATAAGTTCAGTAAGAAATGTCTACATATATCAGTTGATATAGTAGGTGATTCCAATGCACAAAGTAGAACAGGCATGCTGAATTTTTAAACTTGGTGTGCATGAAGCAGTCAGTATCTGTCAAGATGGAAAAATTAAATTATCAAGGAAATTTTTGAAAAAAACTATGGAGAAGTAATTAACAGGAACATATGAAGGTGAGGGGAGAAAAACATATGTGATAGACAGGAAAGTATGGGTGAAATATGAAAGACATAGACATAAATCACTAAATGGAAGGGGCCAGTCACTGAGGAAGCCCTGAGGTTTCCTGATAGATGCCCCTTCACTTTTCCTTTCCAAACAAGCTCAGTCCCTGTGCAGGACGGTGGACATTTGCTGGGGTAGCTGTGCATCTCCCAGAGGGTTGCCCATCCCCAGACACCTGACAGCCCTGCCCCTACAGGCAGCTCAGGCTGCTGCGGGGTGGGACGGGGACTTTTGGGAGTGTGCTTGATCTGTCAGGGAGGCTATCGCTACATCTGTGTTGGAGAAACCACTTTGCTTCACTGGAAAGTGGGCCTGGAAAGAAAAATTTTTGTTTGGCCATGGTTGAAAAGATGAATAGAGAACATTGTCTTCTAGGCAGGCATTAGGATAACAGTTCCCTGATACCCTGGTTACTTAACGAGGCCAGACCTGACGCCAAGGGGACCTTTGAGTAAGGTTGGATCCTTACTTAGCAGGCAAATAGGTTAATCTGTAGTTAACAGTTGTGGGACTCAAGTGTCCACAAAGCCAAGTACTTTTTGTTTTTCAGCTGCCAGGTGTGGCAGTCTCATTTTTTTTTTCCATGGATTTGGCTCTCCAAGACATCTGCTTTTATTACCAGCGGTTGATCTCCCCGTAATGAGGTGACCACATTATGTCTTTGTCAAATTTCTTCCCAAGAAGGGTACTTCAGATTTTCTGTTTATGTCACACAACTTCACACAAAGAGCTGCTACATGCCTCAGAAGTTGATTTATTGCAAGTGCTTCTTGCTGAGAAAGATTATTTTTATTTTTTGTGAATATGCATATTTTTAACTTTTACAGGGGACTTTTTTTTTCTCTTTTATTTGTATTGTAGCCATTTAATTAACATAAATTTGTTAAAGTCAAATTAAGAATGTCTTTCAGGAAATGATGTTAAAGGAATGCTTAAATGTACTTTTTTAAATGTTTCTGATCCAAATGCCAACGATTTCTTAAAAGAACATTAGTAGGAGGTCCATTCTTCAGTTTTATAAACATTTTTTTGCCTCACTGAGGCCCGCAAGACCTGGGATAAGGCCAATGTAGACCAAAAACAAGTTGGCTGATACATGCGCAGAACTTAAGGCCAATATAAATGCATCTATGAAATGTATGTGTATGAAAAATCTAGGGAAAACTGTTTGAAGAAGACCACTAACAAATAGACCATACATGAATATTTCTTTCAAGTGCGTGAAAGAGAATCATTGCAGAGATGTTTAGACAACTATATTTGTAGATTGTCATTTAGACATTAGAGAAACCAGTGTTTTGCTGCCGTGTCTAATCTGAGAGCTGTAAAAAATAAACTATTATGGCACATGGAGAGAAACATTAATTTTTTAAAGAAGAAGTTTTCATAAATGAAGCAGTTGTTAGAACACAAGAAATAGATATCTAAATTTATGTTACTTTGTAGTACATCTCTGAAGAAATGTTTGATCATTTAGCAAGCGCTATAAACATTTGCTAAATTAAACTGATTAAATGTGTAAGCTACCACTATGAATGCTGTACTTCATCAGAAGATTTTAATAATGTATTAGGTGCTTGAAAGATATCCCAAATATAAGAAAAAAACCCACTTCCATCTGGTAGGTAGAAAATGAAAGTGTTGTTAGTAAAAAACCTGGGGGCTATAACCCATAGTCATGTTCACGTGAGTCGTTCTGAAGTCTGTGACAGTAAGCACTGTTCTGCCTTAGCAAGGATTGCAGATTTGCACTGTTTGTTAGGATTAATTCTGTATTCCAGCTTTCAAGAGGAAATGTCACACTAATGCCAGCATTTATTGGTATCCAGCAAAATTTAGAGACAATGAGTCCTTGCTCTTTCAAAATCAAACACTCTCTGAAGCAATTCTTTCCCCAGAAAGGGATTTGATCTCATTGTCGCATTTGGCATATGCAAAGCCACATCTAACCTTTTTTTTTTCCTTGCTCCCAGGAGAAAAAAAGCCTAAATGCAAAAAAACCCAAATAAACAACCTCCCCTCACAACCCCAGCTACAAAAAATATATTGTACTGCGGCTGTCCCTCCCTTGCCGAGTTTCCCTGTTCTGTCCTTTGTTGTTGAAGATAATGCTTTCTTTTAATTTTAAAGAATTATTAGATACATATTTTAAGTATTTTTTCATATTATTTAAAATTCTTTACTCAATTTTAAGTTTTTAATTTGTAATCTTGCAATTCAACTGCCATAAGAAATTCAAAGTCCAAACTGGGATAATTTCATGGGGACATATGTCATACTGAGTTAGCTCAGTTAATTTTCCCATTAGGAAACACAGTGATAAGACATAATTTTGCAGGTTTTTGAAGAAAATAAGATATATATGGTGTATTTCATAGTATAAGTTTTGCCAGATACTTCAAATACAGTGATGTAATGCACAAATACAAGATGACCCCGTAACGATGTCAAGCCATGTTAACTGTGATACACATGGATGCCATTGACTGGTAGAAACTGTAATGATTAAAATGGGAGTGTTGGCTATTGTTCTCTGGGGAATATTCATTGCCACCTTATTTTGGACTGCAAGCTTATCTGATAATTTAGAAGTTAATCACCTTTGGCTTTCTCTGCAGGTAATACAGAAGGCAAAGGAGTAGTCTCATTCAGATGTGCTTCACTGAAAACAAGAGGGAACCAAGGGAGCCTAACTTCCCCTTAACTTGGGAACCCCTCACTAGTGTGGCTGATATCTGACAGAGGGAAGAAGATTAATTTGGGAGATGACAATCCTCTCTTCCATAAGCAAGTGCCTTCACTGGTCTTGTGCCTGTGATTCCATTTGTTGTTTCCTGCCATGGCAGGGTGTCCCAGGGATTCTGGCCAGTCATGAATATCCTGTCTCTACAACCGGTAGGAAGCAAAGCATGGATTTCCATCATGTGTAAAGCTGAATTCCACACACCACCATGGATGTGAGTTATGGAAAAGGCAGTTGAACGTGTGAGATGATTTTGCATTGAAAGCTGAGATCAGAGTGGTGGTATAGCATCAACCAGATGACAGTGTTCATATGCTAGGGATAGAGCAGATGATAGTGGGTAAAGGAGTGGTCAGGAAAATTAGAGATGAATCTACAGGTCTTCGGGTGTTATATATGTAATGGTGGATTGGAGGAAGTAGTTTGTACATGTCAGTGTATACACATGCATTAGCTTTTTTTGTGGGGGCATTTAAAAAGCAGATATGTGTACTTATATAAATATATGTCTACACATCATATATAGACATGTATTTATAAAGTCTGGAAACTACAAGGGCAAATATGATGGGTTAGCAGAAGAGTTTCAGCATGTTAATTTTAAGGATAACAGAGCAAACAGCATGCAGTGAAAATGTTAGCACTGAAAATTTTAGGGGCAAAAGAATTTTCAAGAGTATTAGCATTGTAGATGAGGCCTATTGCTACAAACTTTTGCTGGAACAGTAGTTGGTTGCAGATGTAATTTTTTATGTCTGATATTGCTGTGACAACAAGATGTCACCTGGAGTTTGGAAAGAGAAGCAGCGAACTGTTGGCAATGAGGGTGAGACCAAGTGAGGAAAGCACAGAGAAAGGAAGAGGCAGAGAATGAGGTGTTGAAAAAGATGACAAGTGGGATACAGAAGGAGAGAAAAGGCAGGGAAAAGAGAACGAGCTGGATAGGCTGTATTTGTTGTTTCTTTTGCCTACTTATCATTTGAAACATTGATCTTATTCTACTCTCCTCAAATGCTTTGAGGCTTTTGTCCAACCAGGAGCTACAAGAAGTAGGCAGAAATGGTGAATATTTATTTACTTAACTGGAGTATAATATTGTTAACAAGGCAAAAGACTTTTAGCTACATGGCAAAGAATCAGGACTAAATAAAACCCAAAATCCTCTCTGGCTGCAATACCAATCCCAGATCAGTCTCAGAGAGTGAGAGTTGCGAAAGCATTAAAAATAATCTGAAAATAAAGATTAAAATAGCTAATACTGATGTCCTTTTTAGGTAGAAGCACCAATTGAACTGCTTTTTCTTACAGCTTGTTTTTGCAGCCAGTCCTTCAAACAGGCAGCCAGGGGCCAAATGACTGTTGAAAAATGCATGGAGGAGCTAAAAGAAAAACCAGTCTGAGGATGTGGGCTTTTCTCTCGCTGCTGCTCTCTGAGCTAGGAAACTTCCTCTTTATTCAAAAAATTCCTCATAGCAGCTACGTCCCAGAAGCCTGGAGAAGAGATTTGCTTCTGAGAAAGGATAGGACTCATCTATCAACAAATAAAGGAGAAAGCTTCTTAGGAAAAAGTTTTATCTTTCTCCTTCCAGTGTTTATTCAGTGTTTATTGCGCAAGTGCGTAGACACCTCTTAGGTCTCTGTGGATGGGAATGCACTGACAAGTCTCAAGTACAGCTCTACTCTCCCATTTTTCAGAGCAGTGCCCCTCTTCATTCCTGATGGAAAGTGGCTTCTTTTTTTGTTGTGCACATATTTTTACTTTTATCTGAAAGGTACTACTATTTCCTCTTTGTGACACCATCATTAGAAAGTGGTCTAGAAGGTGCTGAGTTACCAATGCACTATGTAAATGCTTCTGCTGTGGATAGCTGCCATGCAGTTTATTAGCAGAGATGTCTCTTGTGAATGTCTCTGACACACTGTGACTTGGCTTTGATGGAGTCCTTTAGAAGAGGCACTGAATTACACTGGGAGGATAAAGAAAGTGAGGAAAATAGTTATTTAATATTGCAAGAGGTCTTCTCTGGGTGTATATTTAGCTACAGGGACACAAAAAGAAAGGAAAAGTATTTTAATGTTTTTTAGGCATTTTGGAACTTCATGGTTCTCTCATGAGTATGACAGAAAGATCTGTATTCTCTCTGCTGCGTATATCATACATGCAATTGTTAAATATGGATGTAGTATCAAATACTCTGCCTCTGGGGGCAAAGCCAGGTTAAAGGGTCCTCCGTACTCCAACCCCCCCACCGTGCTGTTGGCAACTCGTTATCCTGCACTACTACGCACCCCCACGCGCACAGTGACTTGTGAGGCGACCCTGACATGATCTGAAGGGATCTAGGTTAAAAATAACCCTCTGAAAGGGTTATTTTCAGCAATCCGGTTTACCCTGTGCTCCCACAAGCAGTTGTTGTGGCATAGCTGGAGGGGGGAAGCTGCAGCGGAAGAGTAGGACCACGCAGCCGGAGGTGGGAAGGAGCAGCTGATGCCAACGTCTTGTGGCCCGGCACTGGCAGTCCCAAATGCAGGACGGACTCTGCTGCCATTAACACCTCTGCAGCTATGGGTTTGATCTTGTTCTTGCTGAAAACAATAGGCTACTTTCCACTGGTGTTAACCAGGGGCATGAAGGAAGTGGTCTTCTCCTCACATCAACTCACTAAAAATGCAAAGGTCTTTTTTTGTCAGATTTTTTTTTCTCTGAGAATACTTTGCTGTATCTCTCCTAATTAAGAGTTCTACGACTATCTTACACGAACCACTCTTTTCCATATTTGCGTATTGGATTGTTTGTGTCGATTGCATATTTGCATGTAAAATTAGAAATCTGCAGTCAAAAATTAGGAACAGAGAATATTCTGCCATAAACCAACACAAAATTAACTTCTGATGAGAGTGCACAACTAAAGTAGATGTCTTTAAAAATTAGTAGAAGTATTTGAATGTGTTTAAGAGAGTTGAAATCTCAGCTGAGTGGGTTTTCTATGTCAACAATTTTTTTCTGTTTCTGAATCACAAAATTGACTAGAAAAAAATGTATAAAATTATTTTTTAATAGTTTTTTGATTTACAATTTTTACATTTTAGATTTTAAAAATAGAGCTTTAGGGCATATTCGCTCAGTCACTTTTAAATTAACTGAATCTAGGTTTTAAAATGTTTATTCTCTTGATCTGGGACTCATGTCTTGCATGTCACTTGTGTCACATGACAGAGTATTTTTATAATATTAAAATTGGAAATATTTATGTAGAGTCCACTTGGCTGGGAATAGAAAGCTTGTGAAGGTGTGTGAGAACAGGAAACATGAATTCACTCAGTTTGAGTGGGCCCTTAGTAAGCAATGCCTGCCCTCCAACCTGACCGGCTGGACAGAGTTAGAAACCACTCTACAAATCAAAGACTTTGGGCCCAAAGAAAAAGAAGCAGAGGGAAATGTGTCTCATTTCATTATGAGTATTAAAAAATATGTAGTCTTTTAATTTTTACCTGCTCAGTTATTAAGTATGAAAATACTGCTTGTATTAATCTTGTTATAAATTAAGAACTGCCATAACTTCCAACTCTTCCCTGTCTCAGAGTCTCATGATTACAAGGTCTAGTTACGCCTTCTCTTCTGGGCGTCAACTGTATTTATTCTTGAGCTTCAACTCATAAAACTCTCCTGAATCATTTTGATATCATTAAACCCCTTCATCTACTCTCTGCCCTTTATCTGCTGCTGTGGAGGAGTGTGGTCGTTCACACGCACATCCAGCACTTGGATCCAAGGAGATGAAATTTCCTCCTTGCAGTTGCATCAGCTGTCTCCTCCACATTGACCTGTTTCACATTTTTTGCACAGCAGCCTCTTCTCCATGGAGAGACAAATTCCCTTGTCTCCCCATATTGGCATCAGGTTGCTCATGTCTGCTCAGTCGGATCTGCAACAGCTGTATCCTCCTGATATGTATAGACCAGTCCGAAACTGATCCTGGGGATTAAAAAACAGTAGGTCTTGTGTTTAATAGGTGCCAACCTACACGGGGATGAGTTTCCAACCCTCTGACCACCTGTCACTCCCATCGAGTACCGTGGGAGTTAACAAACCTTACAGGATTTGGCCCAGGAATAATGGGAGCAATTTGTAAAATGGGTTATCAGATGTGAAGTTCCCCACGCAAACTGTCACCAGTCTGCAAAGTTGTGTGCAGAAAAGTTCAGATGGTGATAGAAAACTTGGTCCTTATGCTGCAAAAATGACAGGGTATCAGTGTGGGTATCAAATAATTTCTATGGTGCTTCCATTGAATTTCAGCAATGTTTAATCAGAAATTATTTTAAAGCTATACTAAAAGTAAATTAAAACAAAAAACTGCTGGTAAAATTATTAAAGTTGCAGTTGATGTGTTTTATTATACTTGGAAAACTATTAACTGACATTCAATAAAAATGGGTCTCATTTTACTGTTTTGTCATTATTGGTACTGCGATACATACAGCTTCAGAGGTGGGAGAGTTTGCTACTTTTCTTAGTACAGATGCTATTTCATGGAGGGAGCAGAGACATAGGAAGTTATATTTCTGTAGACTCCTAAGTATATATTAATAGAAGGATCATGGTCCTTTTTTAAAAGGAGGATAATGGCCAAAAGTGGAAAGTTAAGCATCTTACAAGTATTATCAAAGAAAGAGGTCTATGATGATGCCATTTTGATGAAGCCATTACAGTGCCAGTAATTTCTGCAAAAATAATCTCTTGACAGGCACTCACAAAAATTAATAGAAAGAAGCCAACAATCAGTTATAAAATACTGCTTCTAAAAACACATTTCTAACACTGATCTGTTCATTCAAAACAGCAGCAGACATTTCTGATTCCTGAGAGCATCTCAAAGGGAAGCTCTGCAGTAACACAGGGGTGATTCAGTAGAGACGTGGAGTTTCTGGTCACATAAGGCGAAGTGCAGCTCAGGTATGGTTATCACCACGATTAATTATAGTCTGAATTTCAACATCACACTTCACCTTACTTTGCTGAAACCTGTGGCCCATCTTCCTTAGTTGCATGTGCCTCTCTTGCTCCAGTTTCCTTCCTGGAAAGAGGTGACTAAGTCTAAAGCTAAGTGACTGTAAGTGTATCTAGATGCTTGCAGTCAAATCCAAACTACCCACTACATGCAAGCTGACTTGCAGCCTGAAGCAAGCCAGCTGGATCAGTAAGCAGTGAAAATCTGTCAGGGGAAAAAGGAGAAGGGGAATAGAATGGGTCTAGTTCAAATTCAAACTTCACAGCGTACACAGACATGGGTTTGTCTCCTGCCCATAGAGACAATCTGAATACCTATGTGAACACAGCCGTCATTAAAAATATGGCTATAGTCTACATGTCTAGAAACCTAACTCAAACCTTACAGAGACTTTTAACTTAAAAGAAAAAGGTTTAACTTTCTCAGCTTATATGCAGATTTTCATACTTTGTTCTCAAAAGTAAAATCCAATGACACTTCTCTTCTTAGGCTTCATAAATAGAGACAGATTTAGATGCAAGTGTTCTCTTGTAACTAATCCTAGAGCCCTCTGTCTGCCAAACTGCCAGAACTTCACCCAACAGCGACAAGGCTTGGCAGAGCAAGATACACATACATACACACACACACACTTATATATATAGGTTTACAGAATATTCTGCCATCATGTTACTCTGTGGTCTGGAAAAGAGTGATGCTTGAAAGTTTATTAAATGTTACTAAGAAACTCTTGAATTATAACATAGATATATTCTACCACAGAAATTAGAAGTAATTCACAAAATATTAGAGCATGTTACTTTTCTCATGTGTTGGTGAGAGGTACAAAGTAAGAGATGAAACAATTTATTTGCAAGAACACTGAAAATAACAAGTTTCTGTGGTTTTCTGATGATCAGGACAAACTATGATTTCTGACAGGGCCAGATGGAGCTGCGGTCTGGCCTGGCAGCACAGATCCTTATCAGCAGTATAGAGGCCTCTAGTCTTGTTGGTCTTGATCTCTTGCAAAGCTTGCATCAGTCCTCTCTGCTGAACCACACAGCCTGCCCTTGGGAGATCAGGGCTGTGTTATTAACTTTGCTAATTTTGGGAAAAATGTCAGCTAACCTCTCTATACCTCAGTTTCCTTGTGTCTAAAATAGGGATAATAATTCTCTGGTTTGTGAGGTTGCTGTAAGACATCAGTGCTTGCACATGTTGCTGCTGTTATTATTTGTGAGTTTGGGACCAGCATGACGGGAATACTCTGAGAAGCTTAAAGACCAGGCAAAAACCTCAAAACTTCGAACATTTATTTATGCTCTGATAATAGGTAATTTTTCTGTTAACTACTAAAAACCAGATGCTAATCAATTTATTAGTCAGTCTTTATGTATAAAATGATGCAAGTCTGATGCCACATCGCTGGCTCTGATGGTTCTTACCTAGGATACCAAGATGGCTAGGCTCAAGAGCTTTCCCTGAGGGAAGCTTTAAGCTTTCCCAAGGTCCATGGTGTATCACTGATGTTTATATATGCTTTTCTGTGGATCAAGTTCTGTCTGGTCCAAAGGATTGTTTTCTCCTTTCATGGATCAGCCTCAGTCCTGGCTTGTCGAGGGATGTGTTACCAGCTGGGTGCCACCCCTTGGGTGCCAGCCTATTCCAGAACAGTGCTACCTGCTGGCAGATTGTCTGCCGGTTCTCTGATTCCTTCTAGTAGTTGTGGACTGGGTACTGTTAACTTCGTTTTAACAATTTTTATGCACCTATGCCAAGCAAGCAGATATTACAAGATATATTTTGCTTCCTACTCTAAATCAATCAGTCTTGTAGTAAGTCTAGGTACAAGCAAATAAAGCACAAATAGACCTTCACGCTGCATTGAGATCATCAGAAGAAAACACTATGGAAATGTTAGTGTGGTAGCATAGGAATACAATATTACAAATAGGGATAGAGAAAACTTAGTTTAAAAATACATTAGAAAATGAAAGGTCACTAGTGCTTGAAATGGGATGGTATGCAGAGCTATGACACTTTGCTACCTGTTTGAGTACTAACATAACATACTTCCTACTTTGGGGTGTGGAGGGGGGAAATGGCTGCACCTGTACTGGAGAGGAGTTTATCTCTGCAGGTCTGATCTCTGATGCGACCTCTCTGTGTCTCAGGCAAACTGTGAGGATGTGTGTTATCCCATCACACAATCTGTTTTCCTGCAGAAGGAACTGGAAGCATGTCAGCATGGAGGAAGATAAAATCCTCCCTGATTGATTCTCCTGAATAGTCAGTGAGCTAGGGCTGCAGAAACTCGTTTGCCCTAATGCTTGGCTGTGCCCCTACACTGCACACCCAAGACCAGGGCTAAGAAGTGTACTGTGGAACCTAACTGCCTTAACTTATAGATACAGCCAGTGAGAACTGTATCATGGTGGTGACTTACCTCACCTCTTTGCTTCTACTGAACTTGAATTCCTTCTCCCTCTTTTTTTTTTTTTCTTCAGTTTAAGCACCCCGTGTGCAGACATGGTAGCTGATCCTCGCCCCACAGAAGGGGCTGCAGATTGCTTGATCTCAAGGCACACAGCCCCAGCTGGTATAGATTGATATAAATAAAACTCTAGCAATTTACTTCAGCTGAGGATCCCCTTTGTCTGCTAGGTTGTTCCTTAACCTTTTCTGTAGTTTGGCTAATAAGTTTCTTTTTCTTTTCAGCTAGTGGAAGTCTCTAGGCTCAAACTAAAGCCTTGTGGCTGAAATGACTTTTTTACTGCTAAATGTCTGTTGAAATAACTGCTGTATCTAAGGACATTCTGAAGATTTGGATGTAAACACCTCATAGTGAGTCAATGTCTGTTTTACTTGTTTTATATCATATTGCACTAAATCTGGTGACATTTAATTATTCCAAATGCACTTTTTATGTAAGTAGAGGGTGTAAAATATGTAGTTAAGTATGAGAACTTCTGATATATTTGGGTGTATTTCAGTGAAATAG
>VZTV01114619.1:0-11660 GCA_013400875.1 Anhinga rufa | reverse complement strand
AACCCAAACTATTCGATAATTTTATGATTTTCCCCTACGCCAGAACTGGGGGACTCCGTGTGCCTCCCAGAAGCCATCGGCCGTGGTAAGGGGGATGCTCCACTAACCGGGGGGATTGAAGGAATCAGGGACTCCCTCCACCTCAGTTTGAGCATGTGCAGGTGACCAGGGTAGATTGGATTAGGAAACCCTGATTCAGCTTGGTCTTAATGAGCATTTGACTTAAAAAAATGTATTTATGTTTTCATAGCACCCACAAAGTTCCCAAAAGAGTAGATAGGAAGGTCTGTTGCAGCATTGCTTTATTGGCAAAATTTGGCAGGGAAGGAAAAGAAAATGCTCTTGCTCTTCAAAAACTAAGTTTTCTTGAATAATTTTGAGTTGGGAACCGTTAATGTAGTGAAACAGCACATTCTTCTTGTCATCGCCAGGGTTGAGTTTATTCATGTGTGTTTTTATAACACTGGTCACATGATATTACAGTTTGTATATTTTTTCTGTGTACTGAGTTAAAAGGAATTGAAATGTTAATTACCTCCTTAATGTCCGATTCCAGTTGCTGTACTGGGCACACAACTTTGGCACCACTGTGAAGGGGCAGGGTGTTTCTGTGCGGTATTTTGTCAGGAAGCACAGAGGCTGTGCTGTGAAAGTATTTGAAAATATCAACATTCTTCAGTTTCTGCAGAAAGGATTGATTTAGAGAAAACTGCTACTGTAATGCTCTTCTGAGCTAACGTGTAACCTGAAGCACTGAAAAAATACAGGGGGAATAAACAGAATAAATAAAGAGGGAAATTGCCAATGGATGCGTCTAGCAGAGCTGAGGCTTCAGTTCAGGCATTTAAAAGGACAGAGTCAAGTCCCACCAGTAAAATCAGACCTGAGTTTTACATGAAGGGCATCATATATGTTGTGTGACAGCATTTAAATTCAAAGTTGACTAATAAAGTTTCAAATCACCAGTCATCTGGTATGTTAAAGACATGGGAAATTATATCCCATTTGGCTATGGCAATGTAACGGACATCTTTCAGAAGCAGGAATGCCTGTGTGAAAGGGGAAGAGGAGGAGGGACATGGTAAGGACACATAGAAGGAAGGAGATTTTTGGCTGTTCAGCGTTGCTAACTTGCAAAGGAAACACAGAGGTTTGGGTAAAAATAACCCTTTATCAATAAATAGTGGCTTGTTGGTAGCAGGGCTGGAACAGTAGCAAAGTTATTGAAAAATGTGTTCAAAATAAAGATTTGTTAAATTCACAGCCTAACCCCAGGTAAGGATGCAGCCCTAGGCCAGCTCCCCTTAAAGTCCTAAAGGCAATATTTTAAACTACTTTAAGCATAAACTGTAAAAAGAATAGTGTGAGCATTTCAGGGAAAAAAAAAAGGGGACAGATTGATTTTTTCATATTTTTATTTTAAGAACATTTCAGTCAATTCTTGCTGAGGCAGGTAGGCTGGGCTGGTGGGGTGCCCATGGGATGGGGATGTCCGTGGGGCAGGGGTGCCTGTGGGACAAGGGTGCGCATGAACTTCCCCGAGCTCTGCCCCAGGGGCAGTGGGACGGGAAAGGACCATGACCACCCCAGGGCATCTCCACCTGCTGATGGGCTGAACAAGCCTGATTGTTTGCAATCAAGCAAAATTTGGAGCCACTAGGAACGTTGCCACTGTGATTTAATTAGACAAAGATTATTAGGGGCAGTGTGCATTAATCTAATGCAATGAAATCACCGTTGGAACCTGACTGGTTTATCACAAGCATCAAATTCTTGCAAGGACTGGGGTTTCTTGGAGGGGGGANATATTATATTATATAATAATATATATTAAAATATTATATATTGCAAAAATTACATGTTTGCTGGAGTAAGCCTGGGCTTGTGCACCTCAATGTTTGCCTGCTTTTCTAAGGTTGACATTTGTATCATGCTTTTCAAATTTTGTTTACTGGATTTCCGGCTGCAGGTTGTCTGTGTAAAATACGGCTTTGGAGATGAAGTTCTAAAGGGAATAAAGCAAATACAATAGATGGAGTAGCCATTTGTCAGGAAACCTACACGAGCCATTAAATGCTGTTTTCCAGTTTAGGTGTTGTAAAAATGAGAAGTGTGCTAATATAGGGCTTTATTGATCAGGAAAGGTCCCTGGCATCTCCCACTAGGAAACATTATGTACTGCGGTGAGTTCCTTCACGAGATGGCCAATATGTCCTCAAAATGTCTTGGATGTCTTTTATCCACTTGCTGTCTGGGTTTATGTAAAAAATGTGAGCCAGAATGGAGACTTCATGAGCAGAAAATAGGGTTGTGTTGATATGAAATAGCCTTCGACTGTAAAGGCTTCCTGAATGCTTGCTGTGATTCAGGCATGCAGAAGATGGGCTCTTCCAGATTTATTTTTAAGGCACACTTGCACTCTGCAGAACCAAGTTTCTGAGGAAAACTTACAAAAAAATTCCTTTTTTCAGATTTATTTAAATTAATATGAAGTGATGTGACCATCAGCCAGATGTTCAGCCTGCAAATTTCTCTCTCAATTTAAAAAGTTTATCCCCAGTGATTACAGAAATGGCAAAGAAAATGGCAAGAAACTATGATTTTTTTTTTATTATAAGCATGGTATATTTTAGCGTTCACCAGCGTAGTGTGGTGAATGCAGGGCTGGGATCGTGTTTCCCAAATTGCTTGCCTCTGTTGGTGCACGGGTATGTGGACCTGCAGGGACTGGGTTTCTGATCCATAGGAGCCAGAGTCACCGTGTATGAGAATAGGGTTCCTGGGGGTGAAAATGTGGGCGCAGCCAGCTTAAAAACAAGGCGTAATTTGGGTAAATGTTGAAGTTTAGCAAGCTGTTCTTTAAACTCACAATTTCCTGAGATGATAGGATTTCAAATAACACCATGGCATCTTAAGAAAAAAATACAATTTACATGATTGTAGTTCGATGCTAGAAAAAGATGGAAACACAGATACTGGTCGTGTGACATGCACAGCTCCTACATGTCGGTCTTGCCTGAATTTGCTTCGAGCCAGCTGCACTTTGTGGAGTGAACGGGTGCTGCTTGAAATATTGCCGCTCTTGTTCAGTGTTATTAACATGTGTACTTCACCTGGAAAGAAGAATGTTTTATTTTAGCACTTCTGTTTGGATATGAATAGTCTAAAATTTGGCTTTATTTCACGCATTAGCTGAAAACCCATGGAACAGAGAAGCAACACACAAAGCCTGTGGACGGTTACAGGGAAATTGAAGGAAAAGTAGATTAAAAATAATAACTTCCCTTATATCATCTGTGGAAGTGTCTCACTTTGCCTCTGTATTAAAATACAAAGTAGCATTTGTCTCTTTTCCCACACTTTTTATGAAGGGAAAAAAACAGATAAATTTTGCCCTAGAATGTAGCACATTAATACATGGGAACCTTTAAGGAGACATACAACATCAACAAGATGTGCATAAATAGTAAAGTAATTTTGAAGCTGATATTGGTATTTTAGGAAATACAGCAGGTATAATTAAAGTTTTACTTTTACATCTGTAAAGATATCCAAGCAGGTAAAGTGCTAAGCAGGTTCTCCCTCTGTAAGTAGGTAGTGCTGGTGCAAAGCTACAACCCCAACCTTGAAATACAAAGTTATTTTCCCTTCATGGATACGTGCTCTAAATCAGTGTATCTCATCAGCATAATGTTAAAAATATTTGATTTCAAATTCTTTCAAAGACATATTTTTAGACGAAAAATGGGCACCTTAGCTCTGTTTCATTGCTGTCTTTGAAAAGGTGTTTGAGGCGGAGCACACTTGTACAAGCCAGTTGCAGAGACCATCAAATATTCAGTTTTGAACTAGGTCTATTCTAAAAGTGAAAATACAGGTAAACTTTGGGTCTCTCTCGCAGGGCAATTTATGACTCTTTTTACAAATTAAGAGTCTTGGAATTGTCTTCAAAATTTAAGACAGATGCAAACCAAAAATGGCTTCTGTACTTCATTAATGTTGTGTATTTTACTGTCATCTTTATGGCATTTATTTGTGCTAAAGGATAAGTCCGAGATAAGCATCAGTTAAGGTAATGGGATTGTAAAGCAATCACGTAATTAGTTATCTGACTTCAATCATTTAAAAAAAAAATTTATAGCTACGTATTGAAAAGCTGCTTCTAAAAGGGAAAATAAACAGTGGTATACGAAACGAGGAGCAGGAGAAACTGCCTGGGCGGGCAGCAAAAGGGATGGGAGTTCTCATCTTGGTAAATTAAAAGATGTGATTTTCAGTGCTTTCATAAGCCTCCTGAATAATCCCGGGCAGCAAAGATGGAGCACGAGGACACTCACAGAATCACAGAATCATTAAGGTTGGAAAAGACCTCAAAGATCCTCAAGTCCAACCATCAGCCCAACACCACCATGTCTCCTAAACCATGCCCTGAAGTGCCTCATCTACACAGTTTTTGAACACCCCCAGGGATGGTGACTCCACCACCTCTCTGGGCAGCCTGTTCCAGTGCCTGACCACTCTTTTAGTAAAGACATTTTTCCTAATATCCAATCTAAACCTCCCCTGACGCAGCTTGAAGCCATTTCCTCTCATCCTATCACTAGTGACTGGGGAGAAGAGACCAACCCCCACCTCACTGCACCCTCCTTCCAGGTAGTTGTAGGGAGCGATAAGGTCTGCCCTCAGCCTCCTCTTCTCCAGGCTAAACACCCCCAGCTCCCTCAGCCGCTCCTCATCAGACCTGCTCTCCAGACCCTGAATGGTCTGGACATCTCTTAATGGTCAGAGACTTAGAAAATAGAGGTTGTGGAGAGCAGTTAATGGGACTGGATTTATTTTGTCCAAAGAAAATGGAAGGGAGTGAGGAGTCTTCCAGTTTGCTCATAGGTGAAGAGCTGCTCTGAATGAGGGGGGCTTGACGTGCGGGCACCACACACTTGACCAGTGTAATCATCATCTCCTCCTCTGCCGCAGGCATTCATGCTGTCGACTACAAAGGAAATAAAAAAAAAGAAAATGTACCCTGCTTAGGAGGAAGCTATAGGAGCACCTTTTTATTGCTTCTTTTTTGAAAGTCCAACATTATTTAAAAGAAAAAACCAAACAGAAACCCCCAAACCAGAAGAAAGCCTAAGGGTAGGGGGGATTGTGAGACATTGGTTTCCAGTTCTGGTAATAACTATATACAGAAATGTGCAATCTGGAGGTGTGTTTGTACCACTGCCATATGCATGTATTTTGTCTGATTTAGCAAATTATTCAAAATATTCAATTTTCAATTTTCAATTACTTGTTTTGAAACAGTCTATTTTTAGGATCTTGGGTTTGCTGTTCTGTATAGCAGAATTCCCTGGTTTAGGTCCCAAGAAAAGAGCATCCTTCTGGGAGTTTCTATTTACTTATTTCCCCCATATAAACCCCAGAATTTTCCAGAAATATAAGGCGTATTTATGCATTCATTAAATATTTCACTTAAATTCTGAGGTTTGGTCTTTACATTTACATTAATTTGCACTGTTTGGTCTATTGAGGTTTTCATTTGTCAAAATTGTTAGCTCTTGGGTATTAGTTACGCAAATATTGATGTGTAGCTTTGGCCTGTTAGCTATCAATTGAAATCAGAAAATCAATAGACTTAATAGCTCCTCATTACAGAGTTGATGCATTTGCAAGGCTGAGTCGCGTATTGTCAGGGAACAATCAATTCAGTCAAAAACTATTACACCATCACCGCCAGAAACGGTTTCATAATGTTTTGGTGTGTTTATAGTTGACCTGAGCTTCCACGGTGGCTCTAGTCACAAAATAACCCTCTCTTTGGGTCTCTTGTAGAGTTACTAAGTCAGAGGCGTGGGGGACAGCTCTGGTGGTGATAGCAGAGACTCAGCAAACTCGTGACGTGCTGTCCCGGGGGCAAGCTCTGGTGTGGTTTACAGTGGTTTATTTAAACAGGCTTTTTAGATAAAGACTCTGCTTTTTGGCTTCTGGCAATAATGACATTTTCCTAGAGCTGTTAGCTGTATCGTTTGTGTCTGTGATGCAAACTGAGAACCTACAAACAGGAGTGGTACTCCCATTGCGTTAGAAGCAAATAAAGAAATAAAGAAATCAATTTACTAGCTGGAAAATTATTAAATAATATAGACACTTTTGTGGGCTGTAAGTTGCGAAAATTTAAAGCAAAACTATTTCTAAGTAAAAGGTAGACAGCCTTTTAAATGCTGAGTGCATTTTTGGGGAGAGGGTTTCTTTTCCATTCAGTACATCTCTATAATGGGCAAAACTTGTAATGTCTTATTTTAATCTTAGTATGCTTCTTGTCTTCCCAAAAGCCGTAGCTATTGTGTAGCTGCTGCTGCCCCAGCTTACCCGAGATACAGGTTTTGATCTGTCTGTACCACGATATTCTGGGGATCAATGCATGATTAGCGAACTCTGAGATGTTGAAAATAGTTGCCTTGTGAACTATAAATGAAGGATTATGGTCTCCAAGTCCATATTTTAAGGCTCCTGAAATAAGAAACGGATAATCTGCCAGCAAGGGCTCTAGGAGACGCTGTGTGTCTGCGGACGCATGAGGCTCACCCTGCCCCATCAGCCTGGCATCTCTGAATGAACATTCAACCTGGTTATTACTCCATTAAAAAAAAATTAATGATTATTTTTACTTAAATATATGCATACTGTAGGTATGTGCTTATTGAACTATACCAAAGCACTGATGATTAGCGTACAAACAGCTGCTTTCACTCTCTTTCTGTGTCGATGCCTACGACATGATGGAAATGGATCCAAGCAATTTCTGCTCCGGCCCTGTGCTTGCTCTGGGGTGCTGCCGCCCGATGCTTGTGAGGCTTTCTGAAAAATTACAGTGGAAAAATCATCCCTGTGTTAAAGGGGTACGTCTTAAAAGTTGTGCATCATTAAAGATCATTTAGCTATTTTAGCCATTTAGTTATAAGGAACACGCTTCGTAATTAAACATTACGAAACACAGAGTTAAAAGCAGGAATAGTCAAATATATCAGTAAGGATACCATACCTGTAGTCCAATTTGATGTTGAGATGTGCACTTAGAGGAGTAATTGAATACAGGGCTCCATGTAAATGAGAAATGGCTCTGTGGACTTTAAATGAATTAATTATTTGCAGTCAGAAGAGCCCTATCTTTTTGATTTAGACTACAATCCCACAGAAACATATGCATTTCCTCTAAGTTCATGTGTAAGTCATCACATTGAATTTAAAAGAAATGCTTACATTCAAAGCATCATGCATCTTAATACTTGCTAGTTATTAATTTTAAGTCTATATTGCTGTTCTCCAAAGTAATTGCAAGAAAGTTGTGTCATTCATTTTATTTAAGTATTTTTCTTCACTGGAAAAAGATAGGTATTAAAGTCAACGAAAAAATCCAGACATTTGGTAAACATGTAGGATGAGTGAAATACAGACTAAATTAATGATATTTAAGATGACATACATAATTATACCAGAAAGGTCAGGGTAGGTGGCAGCTTTCCCAAGTATATAGAGTGTCAGAAAAATCCCCAAAGTATATATTTTAATTGAGTTATGTTTTCTTTCCTTCACATCGAAGCATTAAGGTATTACCCCAGTCCTGGGCCTGTGTTCCTATAATTTAACATGGCAAAATTCCCAGATCTACATTTTGACAGTAAAACCACATCATGCATATGCTCCTTCCAGCAATGAAATACCGCTTTCTATTTGTCTCCAAATCATCAGCTTCTTTTTTGATTTAAACAAAAATAGATTTCATATGCAGGACAATAAATTTTACAAGAGTGAGGGTGAATTGAACACTACTTCTGAAATGTGAGAAATGTGTGAAAAATGAAAGAAGCCAACAGATGCAGCAGAAACAAACAAAACTATACGGCAACAGGCAAATAGACCGTAAATAGAGTGCCTGGCGTGTCCTGAGGAGCCGGGTTGATCCTACAGCCGCGATGAGCCCTGTGCAGAGAAGAAACAGGCTGAGCCTCGTACACAGGTCTAACGCTTAGTCCTGTCCCAAGCCCCAGAACTGCAGGCGCTGGGTAGGTAGGCACCGCAGGCCAGTGCCGGGCTTCCCTGGACAAGGGCTGGGGGGGGAGCTGCCGCGGGTGACACCCCTTGCCGAAATAACCGACGACACACCCTCCCTTTGAAGATTTACATTCATTAAAAACCAAACAAAAAATCGAATAGTACAGTCAGCCACTTAGGGTTTAGGTTTTCTTGGACTGAGTCTGGCTTAAAGTATTTGTGCCAACAGCAACAGGAAGCTGGAGGGACGTTTTACCCCGTCTCAGTCAGTACCAAGGCCTTTTTCCATCGGGGAGGAGGCCTTCGGGGGCTCTGTGTGCTGGGACATGGGGAAAATTACTTCACTATACATATTCCCCAGAGTAGGGATTGATTATAATTGTTTTCTTCAATAACAATTGTAAGAAAGAGGTTTTTTTCCCCTTTTTTTTAGTCTTTGATTTGCCTCCAGCCCATCCCAGTTAGCCAGCATCCCTCCCCATGCTTCTCCAGTTACACTTAAATATAGCTCAGTGCCAATGAATGGTTCATGTGGGGTAAACGGACCCTACTTCAATACCTTCGCTGGCTGGTGGTATGTGGGCTTCTACTGACTTGCTAACGTCCTCTGCCATGTAAGAAGGAAGGACAGAATGGAAAATAAGATTGTTTGTGTCCTGGGAAGGACTTTTCATCCTCAAAGTGGGTGAATGGGATTAGCTAAATTAGAGGTTCGGAGCAGAGGAATATTCTTAAAGAATACAAAAAGAAAGACTTGCCAAATGTGAAATCCCTTCTTCCTCTTTTTTTATTTTGGCATCTTGTTTAGCGATGTACTCGTTAGCGGAGAGGTTTGAGCCCATGCCTTATCTCCATGGCCCTATTCTGAGCTGTGCCTAGAAGAAAGCGCGTTTGTGTGTGTGTGTGTGCAAATGCATATGTACATTCATGCACACACACGCCAGAACTGCACCTCTGCATTAACACAAATCAAACACTTGGAAATTAAGGAAAAAAGCAGAGTCAAGCGTTAGGATTTCTAAGTGCATAATCATAAATTTTCCACAGGGTCTCTGCCCCAGTCAGTGTTGTTTCATTTTGGACAGTCTTTAGTTAATAGGAACTATTAATTATTTTATATTCTCGTTATTCAATATGCAGATCTGTACGTTACTTGACTGTAGCTATTCAAACCTCATCTTAAAAGCAGCATTATGAATTTCTTCACGGGCTGTTCTGGGGGCTCATCACTACGGGATCTGAACGTGTCACGAACATTAATGCTTTTATCCTCACAACAGCCCACTGAGGTGAGTGAGTATTGTCAATTCTGGGTTTTTAAGAAGAGAGCAGAGACAGAAGTATAACAGAGTTTCAACTTTGGAGAACTTTAAAAGCAGAACATTGTCTTCAGCATATTTAATTTTGCATTTTGTGTACCCAAACCCAGCTCCCGTTTGCTTCAGTTGCCACAGACGATCTGTGCGGTTCGTCAGCCTGGTCAGACCCCTGTATTTCCCACAGAAAATGGGCAGGGTGGTTGATGGTGAGATGGAGAGGTCTGGTGTCGGATACAGTTCTTCAGTGCCCATTAACTGCAGTTAACGTTACCAGCTCCCCCTCCACCCCGATCTCCTCTGCCGTGCATTTTCCTGTCTGTGCAGCACGCCTGTTCCCTCCTGGCTTTTTCACTCCCACTTGGCGAGGTTTCATCCCTACTTCAGGAGCTGCGGAGAGCTCCAGAGGAACAGACGCCTGGCTCTGTTAAACTGTCCGTCTTCACCGTCATCAGGAGCAGCAGCATTTAAAGTAAAGTCTCGGGGTTTTAAGCTTGTAGATACGTGTTGGACATAACAGACCATGCAACGTTGTGTATATTAAGCCTATCTTCAGTCTTTTGGGGCTGAAAAATAAGAACTCTTGGTAAAGCAGGAGCAAACAGGATCATTTCCAAGTATTATGGTTTGACTAAATAAAGGTGCATTTTGGCTAGGAGGGCAAAAGCAGTAACTGAATTTTTAGAAGTCAAGTTTGCCGATAACAGGCAAATCAGTGCCGTTTCACTGTATCTTCATAAATGTCTGGACTAGCTGGACTGAAATCTTCTGCAAAACATTAAGCGCGGCGTAGGTACAAGCACAGAAGACTTTAATCCAAAACATTTCAGGTTTGACAAACTTGCAAGCAACTCAGAGCAGGATCTTCTAGCAGGATGGGTTAGGCAATCTTCACTGAAAGGATTGTTACTAGTGCAACATATAAACTATATATATATAAAAGGAGTCTTAAACAATGGCCTGACAGGGTCATCAATGCGGATTTAAAATAATCTTTTGCAAGTGGGCTCTGCAAGGCCTCTCAAAAACTTTGGCTGTATTTTTGACTGTATTTTTGGTGTCTCAAATTTTATTTTCTACAAAACTTGTGAGAAAAAATAGGAATGTTTTTTGGCTAGAAAAACGTTTGGAACTGGGGTGTCCTCGTAGGCCAAGGAAACTGGCCTGGGTGGCAGGATTCCTGCTATAGAAACAGCCTGCCTTGCTGCCTTCCTCTGGTTTGGGTCGGGTTTGCTTTGCGGGTTGTTATTTTTTAAGAAGTGAGTCTCTGAAAACTGTTTCAGGATTTGTAGTGTTACAGGCTCCACCAGAGGCAGATTGATAGACTGGGGATAAGGGAGAGAGTCTAAATTGCAAAATACATTCATTTATTCGGCTGGCTGCAGTTTACATGTGACAGCCACATCCATATTCACACTCATACCCCTGCGCTACCTACCTCAAAGCGAGAAAGTATGTACAAAGAGCATTGCATTGAAGGTTTTACCGGATTATATGTGTTTTGCTGCCCCCGCTGTTTCGGGCAGCGTTTGTGCCAGCACTGAGACTGTTCAGTGCTTTGCTGGCTGCCTGCGTTGTGAAGAAGCAAGTCAGAGCATCTCGGTGTGGAGTCTGTGTTCATGTTCACCAAAAAAAGGGATGAATTAAGGAGCCTGTGAAGCTAGGGCAGACTGTTCCTTTGGTTAAATTTAACAGAAATTGTATCCGTTTGCTTAAACCACAATCCCTTGTGCGGAGTCTTTTCTTTTCTGTTAAAAAATGGGTTTTTGTTGATCTTGGTGGCCGTGCCAGCATTGCGTGTGTACTTACCGCACGTCAATCTGAGAGACCAGAGTGAATCTATGGGATAAGCATGAGACTTAACTGAGAATTCTCTTGTTTATGCTGGCGAAGGTCTAGATGAAATGGGATCTTAAATGCATGTATCATATTTTATTGGTGCTAGACAGATGTTTAGCTGGTGTGAATGGCATTATTGCATGTATCAGCTAAAGGCCTGGCCCAGGAAAGAAGCAGAAAAATAATTAAAAACAAACAAACAACAATTTGTTAATCTACATTTCATTTTTTCTTTGGTCACTTAAACTGTATTCAGTGTTTGAGGGCAACCAGAGGTGGTTGTAGCTCCTGTGCATTTCCCCTGATGTGTTGCTGAGAATCAATATATGGACTGGAATAAAAGCATGGAAGTTTCTGTTATTGACACTGAGCATCACAGTGGCACCGTGTGTCAGCGCGTGATACTGTGGAACTGCTAAAATACACACAGTAAATACCATATATATGGTATTT
>VZTV01114613.1:0-15786 GCA_013400875.1 Anhinga rufa | reverse complement strand
ATAAAAGCATAGTTTTGTTGCTTCCTGGGTAATTGATTTGCATGATGCACCTATCATAGAACATATTTTTTAAAAAAAAATTCTGCAGCAATTGCATTTATGTGACAGCCCATGCATTTGGCAGGGTGGAGAATTTTTGCACTTTATTGCTGGCACTTCAGGTTCAACTTTTTTTTCTGTCGATCTGTCCCTGATAGTCTGCTTGCAACGACATGTGGTGTGTTGTTTCCCAGCAACACACTCTCAGGTGGTGTTTGAGTGTCTGGTGCTCTGAAGCTGCTGGATCACTTGGAAAAAAAAAGCAAAAACCAAAACCCCAAACAAAACAATCCCTGGGTACCCTTGGCTGCTGAAAGGGAAACTCTCATTGCATTTCACTGTCATAGAAGTGCTTTCTCCTTCTGGCCCTTTGGAAACACACCAAAGTCAACAATTTAGAGATGACTCTGAGATTCTTGCCATCAAGAGGAGTTTTCGGAGTTTCTTAGTAAGCTTTAGAGGTATCACCTCACTCATTTTATTTCAGGACCATCTGAGTTTTTGCTAGGCTTTGGTAAGCCTTTCACTTCCCTTGCTTTCCTTCAGGTGCCAGCTGCCTCCATTTCTTTACATTTTGAGCACTGTTGTATTGTCTCTAAGATGGCATTCAAGTGCCTCTGTTGTTAGCGGTGTGTAAATACAAAGGTGTAGAGGTATCTGTGTTGTCCCTACACACAGTGTGTTGTCATTGTAACCACAGAGGAGGCCACATGACAAAAGCGATGAATTGCAAAAATTTGCCTAAGTTAATTTAAAAAAATATCTAGTCAAAGGCAGTTTTCTGCTCCTTAAGGATGATAGCTGAGGAAGGAGTGTGGTGTCCTTTCTTGCTCTCGGGGGTTCTCAGTTGCCAACTGGTTGTGGTCATTACCAGCAAGCCTTTTAAGCAGAGCTCTTCATCATTTTATTTCATCAGTTGTAATAACTGCCTCACTGTTGCTACCCAATTATTTTTTGTTACTATGACAATCTTAGTTTTATATAAAATTCTTAATTTAATGGCACCCTTCAGATGTGCTAAAGTCATACTTTTATCCAGATAGGTCCTGTACGTATTAGACATCTTCAGGGAGTTGACTTAATCTCCTGAGTTGAGCGGTTTTGAAAATGTGTTAAATGCTGTTCACTCCATTCTATCAATTCCCATATTTGCAACCGTGTTTCTGCTTTTTAGTAGTTTCTATCCATTTTACTACAATAACTCAATGGTCTTTTCCCATTATTTTGTTGTAAAGTTTGTTGTAGTATTTTCTTACGTACAGTTAGGCCCCAAATCAACAAGAAATATTTGAACAGTTTTCTCTTCTGTAATCATATACATTAATATAAGAAGCACTAGTATGTAGTAGAATTTTAGGATTTTCACAAATCACCCAAAGATGTGATGATTTTTCTGCTTGGCCCCATAACATGATGGTCCTCTTAGGCTGTGACTAACTGTCATGAGGTGATGTCATAGCCCTGTGGTGTTGCTCCTTTTTCTTTTTCACATCCATAGCATTTTATGAATGAATTTATACACTGGTCCACAGAAACAATATCACAACAACATTGCAAAACACAGATCAGATGTTTGTATTCACAACCAATATCATGTACATATGCCCATACTTAGTCTTAATGAAGAATAGACTTAACTCAGCATGCTGAAGGCCACATCTAATATCCTCAGCTGCACTAAATTAGAGGCTTGAAATCTTCCCTGTAAAAAAAAGATACTCTGCTAAGCTTGGGAGAAAAAGCAAATTCCCAAGGACTCTCTCTTTGTATCCCCAACACAAAGCAGAGCTGCCAAGAAAGTGCTTGAATTTACATCACATGTGTTTCATAGCATCCTCAAAACACACCTACTTCCAGCCAGACCATTGAGGCTGTGCTGAGCCTTCTCCATTCGAAGCCCTCTGCTCCCACAACTTTTGGGGATTGTTGTTTTTGCTGCATTCAATAGCTTTTACCTAAATTGTTGGTTGTTTTGGGGTTTTTTTCTTATCAGTAATGTTAAATCAAAGCACTCCATTTGGGTTTTACCTAGGAGAAAAAAAAATAAAAGAAATGAGCTTTCCTAAGACTTTAACAAGCATGTCAGAGCAGAGAGTGGAGGTGGACCCACTTGCAACCAGCATCTTCTCTTTGAAATGTTCATGCCCAGGAACCATGTTCCAGACCATTTTAGCGACAGCGGGGGTGCTTACACGTTTCAGTGTGTTCAAAAGTTCAATCAAGAACAGTTTTGAAATTTTAATTGAAACTGAAAATAGAAAGGAGCCCAACTGCCCTCTGTTGATCACAGCAACAGGGAGGATAAAAGAGAAAAATTGACGCTATGAAACAAAAACAAGCGCTGCAGGGATTTTCACTGAGCATCTTGCTGTTGCTGTTGCTAAGTAATTTTTTCAGTGATCTGCTGACATGGTCTAAAGGGGAGCTTTAAACTGAAATTTCCCAGTATTTCTTGGGGTTCCCCCTGACCTTCCAATTGCAAGTGCATGGATTTTTATTCAGTAAATAATATCTGGACGTGAGCTTGCCCATGTCTCCAGGATACACAGAATATAGGTGGGACCAGAAGGGTTGAAAACTTTTATTATCAAAGCTAAATCCTGTGGAGTCATAAAAGGATATAACATTGCCAAGCTTCAAGGACCAAGGGGAAGGCAAATGCCACTGTACGAATGCAGGCAGGCTTTAAGCTCATAAAAGACATTCTTGTTTCTCACTACTCATTACATGTTTTAGTTTCTTCTTTGCAAATTAGTCTTGAAACTGGTGTTAACAATCATCAAGATTAAAGGCCACTTGACTAGATTACACTTCTGCAAAAGCGTACTATGGCCACAAGCAGGTAACCTGCCAAAAAGATGCACTTTCAAGTAAAGAGAGTCCATCAAGACGTATTTATACATAAAAATCTGATTAACCACCGCTGAAATCTTTTAACATATCTCTGTGCTGGATGTGGTATTTTTGGCTCCTGTAAACATGTTACTAAGAAATGCCAATAACAAATGGTTCAAAAGAAAGAGACTTGATTATAACAGAATTTGTTAATTGAATATTGTGATTAAGAACATATTAAGGTTAAAAGAAATGTGTTGGAATACCATGTATCATAGATAAGATAAATGTATATCAAAAGGAGTGTTGATTGACAAGAGCATGTTATATATTTGGTATGAATGTAAGCACATTGACTAACAGAAATAGGCACCTTATTTGAGACTAATGCTAATTTTAAATACATCACTGTCATCTCAATGCTCTCATCCTATCTGTTGCCAACAGCAAAATATAAATTATCAATGGCATTTTTTCCCTTTTATTCACTGCTTTGCAAACCCAACAGAAGTTTCATTGAAGACTTCTGTGCCTTTGGTAGGTAAGGATTCCAGTGCACAACAAATTACTTCACTTCTTTTTCTTCCATGTTGGTGAAGCAAAGCAAACTAAGGGCAAAACCCCTTCCATTCTTATTAAAAAAACCCATAGATGTCATGTAGCACTTTTGTCTTTGGAGTAAAGAGGAGATCATATATTATGCTTCCATTATGAAATATCACAATTCAAAGTAGTCTGAGCTCCACAACTAGGGTGAGCAGAGACCAGTTTTGAATTGCCTTAGATTTCCTTGTGTTCTTAAGGAATCACACCTGCAGCCCTATCCCCTTCCCCACAGGGACGTGACAGCAGCAGTTTAGCTAAGTCATGCTCAAGCAGGAGATGGCATTTGAAATAAGGGCAGAACTATCAGCCTGAATTGCTGTTTCCTCTCCTCTCAGAGTCAAAAAAAGGCAAAAGCTTGACAGAAGTTGACATTCATCAAATAGCAGCTGGTCAGTCAACATTTCTTTCATGACATCATGGAGAATTATGTAGTATTATCAAAGATATCATATAGTCCTTTTGAGACATAGACCAGTACTGTAGCTGGATTAAAACTGTGGTGCAGTGATCCCCTGCACTTCCCTTAGAGCTAGCTGCTTTAGATCTGCCTAAAGAGATCTGAACTGAGCTGTCTGAAATGAGCTCAGTCTCTTTCTGCCCAGTTCCAAATTGCTGTGAGCTTGAACCAGCCAGGAGTTGGTTGCCTTCTCAGCATAACTATTGGGAATGCTGGCCATGGTAGAAACTTTTGGTTAATATTTTTTTTAGTGTGCTTCCAAACAGTTTAGCTGAAAAAACAAATCTTTAGACTGGATCTGTTCTGAGAATACAACTGCTTAGTCTTAGTGGTCACATAAGTGATCTGGTATGTATTTGCCTTTTCTCAGTTACCAGGCTACATTCATTTTCACTAATAGGCTAACACCCAAAACAAAGCAATTTACTGGCAGCCTAACACATATCAGTAAATCAAGAGGACTGCCGTATACCAGTCAGGTTGTTCAGTGCTCTGTGCTGGTTGCCATCCAGTGAAATAAAACTGGTATTTTTTCCTTCTGATAGCTCATCTTACCAGTTCAGCCTGTTGCCTTTACTGGAAGAGCAGCCAAAAATATTCACATTCCATAAATTTAAATTACTGTGGCTTTTCTATCTTTTTGATTATTTTCTTTGTGTGGGATCAGTCTCAGACTCTGCCTTCTGTGCTGATGTGAGGTGTGCTGAAACAGTTTTCTATCCCTTTCATCACATCTGTTTGAGAAGAATGCCAGCTGTAAACTGGCAACCTAATTCTATGGCAATTGAAAAACATGTCATTCAATATGTTTCTATAGTCAACTCAATACTATGAGTTTTTCTACTGTCATTTATATTTGCTGTTTAATTAACACATGTATACTGTAATTGAAAAGAGACTGATATTTGCCTTTCAGTGCAGCATCCAACTGCCTGCTGTATGCCTGCCTTATCACTTAGCCCTGAAAAGAAACAAAGACTTATTCCATACTAGAGATTTATTTGATAAAGTTTTGTGACTCTGGGCCAAAACTGGAGGTGAAAGCTTCACTGCATGACCCCTGAGGTAATGGGGAAGCTTCCAAATCCCCCCTTAGGAACACAGAGCCCGACCCAAACACCTTTAGGACAAACAGAGACTTTCCAGCACTTTCAATATCAAGCCTGTGAACTGTAAGCTGGACTCTAGGGCCATAAATACAGACTAAGGCAAGGCAGTGTAAATTCACTGAGCTTGTTTTAATATTTGTTGAAAATGTACAGTGTTTCACAATTTGAAGCCAAAGGAAAGTACTGAACTCTTTTTTCTTAAAAAAACAAAAAGCAACAAATTTCCTTCCTGGTAATAAGATTAAGTGGTTCCACCAAGAATATTTATGAGTGTTTCAATATCTTTATGCTTTACAAAGATAAAAAGCCAACCCTGAATTATTTGGTGTAAAGTATTCTATGCTGTGGTTTTAACAGTTTCGTTTTATATGTCTAGATTGTCTTTATGCCATGAAATGTCACTCAGGGTGAATTTCTGAGACTAGGCAACACTAGAAACAGCAGGATGCAGGACATGTTCCAGTAAACTCAATACATATGCTCTGCAGAGTATGTATATGCAAGAACTACGGTTCAGCCTAACTCAGAAAAAAAGAATTTCAGAGTCCAATTTTGAACATATAATTAGATAACAGTCACCATTTCAATATCTAACTGTCATCATGTTATGTTAAGCGAATTATTTTATTTCAAAAAAAATGGATCGGAAACACTGCTTCCGTAGGATACATTTTCAATATTCTATATTGAGTTTGTCCAAGGCAAAATTTAAATATTATTTCAAAAATCACAGGGATGTCTTCTTATGTTTAAATCTTTACTTCTCTTTGACAAATGCTGATGGTAAAGCTCAGGAATAAAAGGCCAAGTTACTGTTTTAATTCACACTGAGGATAGCAAAGGAATCTCGTTTTAGCTGTGGCAGTTTCTGATACAATGATTCATAAGAGACACCAGATCGGAACAATTTAATTTGGGAGAGCATTACGCAGAAACATTATTATTAGCTTTTTCATTTCTTTCTCTTTTTTTTTCTTATTCTCTGTGTATATAATCTATGTATCACATTTATCTGCAGAATATATGTTTTCTCTTCTGCATTACTTCCTCATCCCAAATGATTATTACGTTGCTTTGTGTTCCTGAAAGTGTTAGTCATGTGAAATGGCACTAAAATAATTTTGCTTTTCCCGTCAAAGGAAATGAAAGCAAAAAGACAATTACTTTCCCAAGTTGTAAAATTGTATTGTTATTGACATGAAGCAAGCTAAAGCAATAACTCGTGATGATGTGCTAATAAATAATACATAAGTTTATATATATTGGGCCTCTCTTCATTTTACACCACTTCAAACCTGGAGTAACTTCATTATAGTCAACATATTTATAAATAAGAGAAGAATCTGAGCCATTATGTGCCTATGAATTAGGTATTCCTGGCAAGCAAAATTTTAATTTTTTGCATACATGTCTGCACTGATGGGTGTGAATGAATAATAGTGAAATGTCAGAAAGTAATAGGACAGTTTTTGTGCCAGTCTGAACTCTGAAACTGTCAGAGTCTTTGCTGTCCTGGTCAGTGTTGAAGCCAGCAAAGTTTTAACACGTATGCCAGCCAAGGTTTCTCACTCATGTAAGAGATTTATACAGCCTGGAAAAAGCATCTGAATATACTCTTTCCTGCAATCCTTTCTCAAGCTAGGAAGTTTATGACACAAACAAAGATAAGGAAAGTTGGGATTATGACAAGCTTTAGATTCAGATCCTCTTGATTCCCTAGCCTGATTAAAATCATCCATAGATGTGTTGCCTAGAGCTCTGCTGGTTTCACGTTCACAGTCAGGCTCAGACTTCTACTTCTGGATTCATGGTAAAACACCTGAATTGTTCCATTATGACCTTCAGGAGGAACAAATATCTGATTCCTCAAATCATGGTGGTTTTGAATGTTCCTCCCTGGTCCCTCAGGAGTGTATTGGGTTTGCGTGGCAAGGTTTTGGTAGCTGTGGGGCTACAAGGGTGATTTCTGTGAGAAACTGCTAGAAGATTCCCCTATCTATGTCCAGTAGAGCCAATGCCAGCTGGCTCCAAGATGGACCCACCGCTTGCCAAGGCTGAACTCATCAGCAACAGTGGTAGTGCCTCTGGGATAACAGATTTTAGAAGGGGGAAAAGTTGCTGTGGAAAAGCTGTTGCAGCTGGAGAGAGGAGTGAGAATATGTGAAAGGAACAACTCTGCACACACCAGGGTCAGTAAAGAAGAAGCGGGAGGAAGTGGTCCAGGCACTGAAGCAGAGATTCCCCTGCAGCCCACGGAGGTTAACGGTGGAGCAGATATCCACCTCCAGCCCATGGAGGACCCCACACTGGAGCAGGTGGATGTGCCCAAAGGAGGCTGTGNCCTCCCCCTGAGGAGGAAGGAGCAGCAGAAACAACGTGTGATGAACTGACCGCAACCTCCATTCCCTGTCCCCCTGTGCTGCTGGCGGGGAGGAGGTAGTGAAAATCAGGAGTAAAGTTAAGCTCAGGAATAAGGGATGGGTGAGGGGAAGGTGTTTTTAAAATTTGGTTTTATTCCTCTATTATCCTACTCTGATTGGATTGATAACAAATTAAATTAATTTTCCCTAGGTTGAGTCTGTTTTGCCCATGACAGTAATTGGTGAGTGATCTCTCTCTGTCCTTACCTCAACCCACAAGCCTTTCATTCTATTTTCTCTCACCTATCCAGCTGAGGAGGGGGCTGATAGAGTGGCTTTGGTGGGCACCTGGTGTCCAGCCAGGGTCAACCTACCACAAGGAGAAATGGACCTGCACCAAAGCTCCTAGCGGGTAGACCTAAGTCCTGCCAACTGTTCTTGCTATCTAGAAAGAAGTGATGCAAGTCTGTTACTCCAGGCTGAGTCACAGATGGTGGCTGCTGGAGGAAACATGAAGAATGCTGGGACTGAGGCCTGGGAATCCTGAGAAGATGAGAGGATATGCCAAACTTGGAAGAAGCCTTGGCATGGGTTACAAAGTACCACCAGGTATTGTACCTGTCCCACACGGGTGGTAAATCTGTGCTGACCTGTTAAAATGGTCAACAACAAAATTAGTTGCTCTTCCCTGGAGACAATCTATGTCTTCAGGTGGATCTTTGAGGGTTTGTGTATAACTTCAGATAATTAAAAACGATGAGTAAGGAAACACAATATGAATCATAGTGGAAAAGACGTACCTTTCGTTCAGAACAAATGGATTTGTGCGCTGAGGGGTAAGGCAATGAATACAGTAATATTAGTTAGTTCTAGTTCTGTACTTCTTAAGATTTGTTTACATGCAAAAAGTAATTTCTATTAAGGTAAAGTATGAACTCAAAATGCAGCTGCTGTTGCTGAATCTCCCTTAAGAATATCTGTACGTGGGCTTATGGATACATGGATAACCCCAGAGATACAAGTCAGAGTAGAGGGAAATCAAATGGAGGAAAAATACTTTTTGTTTACTTGCCTTTTCAATTTTGTTTTTAAGTAAATTAAATGTTATGCAATTACTTGAAAGTCAGACCTCTGATTAACTTTCATGCTAGTGGAGCATGGCAAAGAATGTCCCTAGCAGCCCATTAAAAATTAAAAAGATTTCAGGATATTTTAAACTATTAAATTTGCCGATTGTTCTAAAAAGCTAATATGTAGCCTGATACTCATTGAAATGTACCTATGACCAGTGCATGCTTATTCATTGGGCTAACATATTTTTGCAAGGAGAGAGTTTTACCAGGTTCCAACTTGAGTTATGCGAACATGAACTTGGGCTTACTCTATCATTTCAGAGGTCCTTTAGATTTACATACATTTACATGCATTTGGTCTGCTGCTGCCCTGATTACAGGTAATATGGGTAACACAGGAATGAGTGCAGACTCCCCAAGAGTCTGCAGCAGTATGTGGTGTCCTCTGTTGCTTAGATCAACAAGGTCTGTGTTCATCTTGCCTCTGCTGCAGGCTACTTTTAAGACTTGGATTTGGGGGTTTTCTTTCATCAACACTTTCTTCCTGTTTATATACACATGTTCACCCTCTGTGCCCCCTCAACAGCACTGAACAATTTTTGTGGTGACTGCTATAAGAGAAAATGTGGCCTAGTAGTCAGCATGTTCAAATGCTCATTGATTTACCTCTATGCAAGAAGTAATTTTCTGTAAGTTACAGGATAACTGATCTGATCTGCCCATTACAGATTGGTCTATTCAGAGCTGGTTTTATTATGATGAACTAGTATAAGATAAAACTTTCCAAAGTGCACAGTGAGCATTTCATCATATCAGCACTTTCAATTCCTCACAACTTGTGTGAGACTCCACTTCTTGAATCCAATTAGGTGAATAAATATCTGGGGGGGAAAGAGCTTTGTTTTTAACAGGAAGCAGAAAACAGAAAACAGACACCAAGGGATACAACATTTCCTCCCCTCAGATCTTGCAGAATTTGAACTTGCAAAAATCAGTGTGGAAAAATATATTTGTTGCGAATATAAATTTTACATTATCAATGTAAAAAGAATTAGAAAAAATATGTAACTAGATTTTGAATGCTTCCTAAGGGCAAGGCTGGAGAATTACTATCTAGTTGTTAATCAGCATAAGTCTTTACATAGCAAAGACAGGGTTTTATGTGCCTGCTTAGGGTCCAGCACTATGATACCACTTAGAAAATAATAAGGAAAAGCTGTTTTTAGAATTTGGTTTAAATCCTGAATCATTCCATAAGCTATGGTTTGAGCAGTACTAAGTAAGTCAGACAGACTGCTTTTTACACATAAATCTCATATGCCATGGACACTTTGTCATACCTACCTGTGGAGAAATACAGGCTGAATTGTGGGACTGTAATACAGCTGCAGGGTCAACAGTAGTGCCCAAACAGGGTTTTAAAACAGGTGAGATCAACATTCATATAACCTTTCAGGCATGTGTTTCTCTTGGCACATACTTTGAGAGATCAAAAAAAACCTAGCATATGCTGTGACTACCAGCTCTTGTGATATTATTGCAGCTCACACTATTTGGTGGTTTTTCATAAAGCCCAGGATCCTTGAATTTTTTTATTATATGAGAACTTCAGCTTATATCTCAGAAAAAACAAACAAACAAAACAAACAAACAAACAAAACCAAACAGCTCTGTGTGGCTGTCTAGGTCCTCTGTTGCAATTATAAATTTGCAAACATACTGGGATCAAATGTGTTTTACAGTCCTGGAAGCCAGAAAACAAGGGAGGGGTAGTGGCAGTAGGGGAGGCAAAACTTTAAACTAAGAAACAAGAAAAAAGTTCAAAACAATTTCTGACTCTTACGCAAATCTCATTGCTTTCACTGGCTTGAATCATGACTTCTGAAAACTAGGAGCTGATGACTCCAGGAAGTTGCATTTTTCTTTAATTTTTAGATGTGATCTCAAGCTCATGGGGTCTGAAAGCAACACCGAGCAGGTAGAGCAGGTAGAAAAGCACCACAAACTTCCCTGAGCCTTGGCCAGCTCTGCTGCCCTCCCTCCCAGGGACAGTCTCTGCATGGCGGGTGGGGGCATGTAGGACTCTACTGGGGGCACGGGCTGGCACCAAGGAGGTACTGCAGGGTCTGATGGGGTAAAAAGAGAGCATGGAGGGATTTGATGATAATCCCTCCCTCCCTAACTGCTAGACCTGTTCCTGCTTCATGTACAGATCAGTCTTTGTGTGCGTGTGTGTTTTGGTTTTGCTTCTGTTTGATCTCCTAAAGGCTGAGGATAAGAAAGATATTCGCCTTTCAGAATAATGGAAGAAAATCCCTCTTGTGGATTTTGCCAGCCCCCTGCTCTTTAGGGCTGCCAACACAGGCTCAGAGTCACCCCGAGTGAGCAGCTTCAGGGACAAGCAAACTCCACAGAAGCACCGAGACAGAAATTTAATTTCAGCTAATTTAGCCAGTAGGTCCCCACTCACACCCGAACCTGCACACCAGCGCAGCACCTGCACCCTGTGCCCACAGCCAGCTGTGCCTAATAATCCTGAGTAAAGCCAGATAACCTCATTAACTCTCCTTTGGCGTTTTCCTCAGGCAGTGTTCATTATCCCGGTTTTCATCACTTAAAGAAACAGGCTGCTGCAAGGGAGCTTGCAGGGTGGGTGATGAGAAGCGATAGGTGAGGTGAGACCGTGATTTTTCTGCCAAAGGAAAGGCTTTTCCTTCTTGTCTCTTTCTAGCTTAGTGTGTCAGAGTCGCTCCCATCACGTTAGTGACCAGTAGGTTTATTAGTAATCTTTTCCTGGTGGCTAACAGGAATCTTTCCCAATGTACGGTTCTCCCTCTGTAATTCAGAATATTCTTGTTGCTCTTTCTCTCAGCCACAGGCACACACTGCCACCATCAGATCAAACGGATCTTTATAACAAATTCTGGGGTTTTAAGGTAGGGAAAAACTGTCAGGTTCACCGGATTTTTAATAAAATGACAGTTTCTAGGATGTTGCACTGTGATGCTTGCAAGCCCTTAACTAGAGCTGATTGGGATTTTTCTGTTAAGCAATTTTTTAGAGTAAAAATAAAGATATTCATAGAAAATTCTGATTTTACTGCTCCCTGATTTTCTGCTGGGAAACTTTTATTTGGCTGCTTTTGTTGCTGTTTTATTAAGAATTTAAATGTTTCATTTTTTGAATTCAATTCAATATATTATTAAACTTAATTTCAAATGGTTTGAACTGTTTTTCTTTGCTAGAGTAAAGCCTTGTAGGAATTCAATATCGCCTCTGTTTGTGTCCAATCTTTACTGAGGGAGATATTGCTCCTAACACATCCTAGCTTTTCATCTGGTCAGGCTATAATAGTGCAGCACAAAACATGCAGTTCAGTCAAGAGGCCTGACCATAGTGCAGAAAATAATCATCAGATCTGTGAGACATGTGCTGATGCTTTTGATCAGACAGTTACAGTAACGATGACTCAATGTGCTGTTCATGGAAAAGCAACAGTTCAATATTAAATACTCACTAATACTGAAATATTTTCTTTCATAATTCCTAAATATTTATATATTCCTTTAAAACAACATTAGATTTTTTTTTCTGCCCTTGGGAAAATTAAAAGCATCCTCAGGTGAAATGTATTTCGAGAAATACTCTATCCCACCTAGAGGTCCATGTCTGGTGCTATCCTAAGTATTCAGATTCTGGATAACAGAAAACTATGAACTTCATATACTTATCATGATTAATTACTGGCTCTATAAGTTACAGGAAGCAAAAGGAGACAGTCTGTTCATGATCTAAGTTCAGGTGTGATGATTATTTGTGCATTTTAGCTGGCTGAGTTTGGTTTCTATGAGAATCATGGCTGCAGATGTGATAAAAATGTTAAGATATGACATCACCTGAAAAAAACGGTTCTTGCACCTTCCAGGGTGCAATTAGCATGGATCAGTAAAGAAAGCAATAATTGCTCAAAGCTTACTGTTGTTGTCTAAGTTACTCATGGCTGAATGTCAGATATACAGCAGAATGAAAGCAGGGCAGTTCATTAAAAGAACTTTACTCTGACTGCTAAAAACAAAACACTCAAAACCTTTTGTTGATATCGAACTGTGAAAGTATGGAAGAAAATTAGACGTAGCTGCCTCTGAAGCAGCAAAATTATATCATAGTGTTATCCAAAGCCATTCATATAAAGACTTGTTTATGATAGCAAATTAAATACTATTGTTTACCAAAATTTCCCCTTAGCTAAAATGATACATCTTGATAGGATAAAAGATTCTTGTATTGCCAAAATCATACTAGAACTTCTTTCAGCTGAGAAAACAATTAAAGGCTTGCTTGAAATGGGCACTTTTTCAAGCCATACAAACAGCAACATATTTCTCACAGTTGTTAGTTGCTGTGCAGCTGAAGAGGGAATAATCTGACACATCCTTGATTATTCTCAAGAAAACAATGATGTTGCTTTAGGAATATTTACAAGTAAGATACAGTGAAAGCATTTGAACTTTGATAACATATTACCATTCCCTGCTGGCAGCAATAATGTTAACATGAGTAAACCATACAATATCTACATAGATATTTGCTTTATTAGTTAGCGAGTGCATATTCTTCACATTGTAGCAATACGCGTTAAAGTTATCATTTTATTTCAAAGACTGCAATATGAAAGTTTTCAATTCTTTTCTTCATCTGCTTCAGAATTACAAGGGATATTTCACTTTGTCAGCTTCAAACAGATGGTAATGCTGAGGCATACCCTACACAACCATACTGCCCAGGCTCACTCAGAAGGAATCTTTGACCATTTTTCAACTATTAACAGATCCTTTGTATATTGTGAATGGACTACCTAGATAAAAAGTTTAAATTCTTTAAGGCTGGAATGATGAAGACAACTGCTTTTCAGTGACTGAATACTATATCTATTTCATAATATGCTAAAAGACATTTATGACAGAGTTTTAAAATAGCAACTCATTTTGTATAGAGTGAAGTGTATGGCATAAAGCATTCACTGGTGGATAAACTACAGCAAAGAATTGATGACAAATCATTTAGTCATAAATATGAGTCTTATCTGAAAGCACACCTTGGCAAAGCAGAACAAACAGCGATATCATTCAGCGTGGTGTGCTTTGGTTCTCAGATACCTAAGTTCACATTTCACTTCAGTAAAAAAAAATATTTTAGCCTGATTCAGCCACTTCCTGATTTAAAAAAAAAAAAAAAGATAAACCTTTTCAAGAGTTCTTAGGCCTTTCTATTGAGATGGAGTTTGAGGAAAAAATCTGAATATGAGCTGCATAATATAGCACTTGAGGAATGACAGACTGAGCAGTGACTAAGCAGGCAGATATTTGAGAAGTTTGTTAAAGGGAATGATTTAATATTTTACTTTCAAGTCCTAGTTTTCTCAGTCTTTAATTTTTGAAAATCAATGTCCTATCTTGCCTTCAAAGCAATACTAAAAATAATGCTTTCTGTGTTCATATGGGACACCTTGACAGTTTGGCAGGAGTGTTGGTTGGTTCTGCTAGGGCTGAAACCCAAGTTAATGTCAATTCCAGTTGTCCATTTCAGGAGTTCTATGTGCTGAATTAAAACCACTAAAGATTTATTGAAATGTATGGAACCTGACCATAAAAGCCACTTTGAACAATAAACATAAGTTAATGGTTTTTAATACTACATTTGAGGGCAGAAGAAAAAATACAATTGAGTTTAAAATGTCTTTCATGTGTTGTTCTTTCTTCACTGACCAACCCCAGGCCCAAGAAGGTGGCTGACAGAGACCTGATAGGGCTGACAAAAACCCTAACCTGCCGTGATTTGCCTATATCAAAAACATGTAAGCCAGGTGTCTGATGTTTCTGAAGGTGAGGTGGGGTGAGGCAGAGTGTCTTCCAGGAGCATTATACCTGGGTCTATCCCAGCTCTATCCTTTTTCCCTCTCCCTTTCCTTCTCCTGATAGGAGTAGAGTCAGGGTTCAGTTTTGCCTGTTCTGCACAGAAACCTTGAGTTGGCATTCCTTGCTTTTATCCTTTCACTCCTTCATTCAAAGACTTCATGAGAAGCAGCATATCATGGGTTATAACCTTATACTTTCCACAGTGTGGTATGGATCATGCAATGAACCACTCAGCCACTTCTGAATAGTCGGTCCTGATGACCTTACACTAGGAAAAGGAGAAGTAACAGTCATTTTCTTTTACAAACAGGTAACTGGGAGTTTCACAAGTTCACTTCAGCAGAACCATTAGTACAACTGCCTCTGATATTATCAGAGCAAGTACCATATGTAGAGCCGCCAACCTTCAGATTGCATACTCCAAATGAGCTTGACAACATGGTCTATAACCACCAGGTCGTCTTCTCTCCAGAGTCAATGGAACCTGAGAATTCAAATTTCTAATATTCTGCAGCTTGTAAGTCTGTAAACTGGCAAAAGTGTTTCACGTTCCTCTTCAGCAAATGGTTCACAGAGATGGTGTCTAATACCGTGCATCTCCTGTGTGTGGCAGCATCCCGAGTCCATGTTACAGAAAGACTGGGATCTGGACAGGTACTTTCCCTCATTCTACATCTTAGTATCTGTAGGAAGACAAGGAAGACATGCTCTGTCCTCAGTCCATCCACAGCCTTGATCTGGATAGCTGGGAGCCTCCAGGAAGCACTGCAGTGCTGACCTTAATGTACTGACACAGTACAGTTTCTGCTTTCTACTGCTAATTTTTACTACCTTAATTGTATAAAACTAGTACAAACCTGTGCTCTGACCCTAGATATTATCATTAGTTTCAAATGCTAAGAGTTGGGGTTTTTTTTCACTTAGATTTTTGTATTTAAGTCTCAGGCTTAATCAATGTGAGAAGAAAAGTACGGTTTCAAAGACAAGCGCTCCAGTGTTAGGAAATGTCAGATTTAATGCTGTCTGTACAGCATTAATTTACAGCCTTGTGCATGTGCATTCTGATACAGTCTTTAATTATATAATCATTTGCCTCATGCAGTGCTCTAAATGAACAGTGAGAAGAAAGGAAGGACTGCAGGTAGGCTTGTTAAGTTTGAACCCAGGAGGTTTGAGGCTAAGAATCATTACGTGCTATTGTATAAACTCTGTATTAATTCATTCACCTAAAAGACCAAGTCTGAGTGGCAGGGGACATCTTCATTTGACATTTCCTAACATTTCTCTTCTTGGTCTAGTCCAAGATTTTGGGGGGGAGGGGGTGGTAATATAAATCTTTATTATATCTCTTATGGTAGTGTGCAGGACATCCATTGACCTGGGCAGTATACA
>VZTV01114609.1:590-12688 GCA_013400875.1 Anhinga rufa | reverse complement strand
ACTAGGGTAATAGTGTGAAGAGCTATCCATAATACCTGGAAGTATCTCTCCCTTTTTCATAATGGTTCTAAATTTACATCCTAGAAATTATGAAAAGCCAACACCCGGTTGGAACAGAGTTAACTAATATGCTCTAATTTCTGTCATAGTGCAAGCGACAGCTCCACTGAAGAAGAGGAGACAATGACAATTAAGGACCAAGCAGAAAGGAGAATGTAAGAATCTTTACTAGGACCCTAGTTCAAATGATATGATGTTCATTTTTTCTGAAACTAAAATAATTGTCCTAATAGTGATTAGAGTGAGAGCTCACATACTGAAATATCTCAATTCCTGGTCTGCACAGCAAAAAAAGCCCAGTAATGAAAATGCTTAAGTGTGGCCCCAGGAGATCACTCTTTTCTGCTGCATGGTGAAGATACCAAAGCTAGAAAATAGTTTTTGATCCTTGAGGCGATATAGCACCTTGCTCCTGTACAGCTGCATGGCAACAGCTCAAAGGACAAACAGAGCAGACCTGGGCAGCTGGGAAACCTGACTCGTTCTCCAGACATGTTTGAGTGACATGAGAACTGTGTTTTAAATGACTCGGAAACAAATTTTGAAAATGTTGTAGGGAGTTGACTCAGACAAACCTTTATTTCTAGAGATAATAAAATAGGCTAGAATAAATGTTGATTTAAAGAGAAAATTGAATACATTTTGTGGGCAGAGATGCTCTCAATTCTCCTTAATTGGGGCGGGGGAATGGGCAGGGAGAAAGAGGGGAAAGGGGAGAGAGTGTGATGGGTGGAATCCTAAACTGTAAATTCTTCGCTCTGCATAGATGCTAGACTTTTCCTGTTGCTAAATGCAGGGCTTGATTCATACCCATAGGCTGCTAGACATTCGTTTAATGTGAAGCAGATATGTCAAGCTTTAGACATCTTACTGCACTTATGCTCTGGATTACATTTAGAAGTCTGATGCATGTAAATTCACATTACAGCAGTACAGAGGACAAGCAGAATATTTGCACTGTTGTGCCAGCTAATTACTTTTTTTCTTTAATGGTTTGAAAGAATAAATGATTCAACAAGGAGCGGAGCCTCAACACTCAATATAATTTAGGCCGTCTAATCCAAAGCCAGTTTAAAGCAGGGACAAGATGATGCTTGGGGAACTCTCACTGGCACTGATGCAAATGCAGAAGTTGCATCAGTGTAAATCTGGAGTGATGGAGAGCAGAGCTTAGCTGATTGGATTTTGATTTGGTTTAATGTTGCTAAAGAACATACACAAATGAAATGCCTGGCAAACATTATTCAGTTCTGTTCCTAAATGAGAAAGTCTCACGGTCTCAGCAGGGCAAGATTCTGATCTCATTCACAAAGGGTCAATGCCAGTTTCGCTCTTATCTGGATGGAATTATTAAACAAGGCTACATATTCTGTAGTACTTACATATTAGGGCCTTGGAGGGTTAGTCATCCTGAACTCCAGGCTCTTAGCCTAGAAAATATGCTGTTGTTTTATTCTTGGAGTGCTCAGGTAGTCAGTGCCATCTTTAGCACTATACCATAAGGCTGCTCTCCAATATATGGTGCTCTCCTAAAATTTCCACTCCTTAGGCATGCTCCTTAGTAGTCCAGCCATAAATGTTAAGTGTCGATGTGATGGTTCTGGATATGATGGCAGGAAGTGTGAGTTCCTTAAGGAGAAAGAATCCTAAAGCATAGGTTTAGTTTAGATAGGTACAGCAGTACAATGCTGTGTGCTCATACACACCACCTAACTGCATCATTAATATCCAACTCAAACAATCTGTTACTCAGTCCGTGTACTTTTCAGCTGCCACTAAAAAAGGTATGTTATTTGCTCATAATCACCAGATAAGCTGCAAATTGATGGTAGTCTTCCTGTAGCAGGTGACTTGGGAGACTCATCATTGAAGAGAACTGCAAGACAAAATAACCATATCTGCCCGTTGTGTCATGGTAGGACATTTCACAACAGAATGCTATCATGATGTTGTGGTTGCTGACAGTTTAGCAGTCTCATTAACCTGCAGGAAACATGGGTGAGATTAAGCCAAGCACTCAAAAATCCTAAAAATCATTAAACTTTTTTTCTGTATGTATTTGAATCCCAACCCCTCTAACCCAAAGGGGACAAAAATCTGTAGACTCTAATTTCCATGCCAACATTACATTTATTCAGGGCTCTTCTTGTGTTGTGCCTGAAGTGCAGAAGAGTAAATTGCCAGTAAGATCGGTTTCATGTTCTGTCACTGTAGTGTTTTATGTCTTGCCTGGGTGCTGGTGCTGATGTTACCAATAGCTATTATTTGTGTAGATGCCCAGTCCTTGTTTTGAGCTGTCGTTCATATGAGAAATTCCTCAGAGTTTGAATTTATTCATATAATGCTCTGTCTTGATTAAATCGGGTTTTTATTTTCTTTGCAGGAAGAATTGCTCAGGGAAAAGCCTGCTACTGCAACAACTCAAAAGAGCCCGAAAAGAAGCCTCAGAGCTTCTTCATAAAACATCTACCCCAGCTGAAAAACTTGAAGGCATAAAACAGGATCCAGAAAGTCTGGAAGAGATAGGTTACTCTGAAATAAGTCAAACCCAAGATTTTAAAGTGAGGCAAGAGACAAATAAGGTGATTCCCAGGAAACTGATGAGATTGAAACCAGAGAAAAGAAATACCCCCTTGTCAAGCTGTGGGGGCAATGGAGCTGACATAGAAAAAGAAAACAGAATGAAAGTTGAGAAGGTTCAACATTCAGGAAATGCTCCAGAGCCTCCTCTAACTACTACTGAATTGCCAAGGTATCACACACACACAACCCGCCCCCCACCAGTACCATTTGAGGAAACAGCAGAATTATTTGGGCCTCTGCCTCCTTGGGCTTAGTTTAATGTAGTATATTCTGTGTGAGATCTAATTTTAAAGTGAAATCAGGTGGTTGCCTTATGCACCTGCCCGGCTATTTGGGAGAGCTCCATTATACTGACTTTTCAAAGGTTATATCCTGCCTGCTATTTTCAGAGTGAAATTTAACATTTTGACTTTGACATATGAGCCCTTGAAAGAATTAGAATCTGCTTGCTCTTTTTCAGTGTGAAACAGTTGCCTACCCTGCCACTTGGACACTTCAGCTACCATGTACTTGGTTTAAATGGCAGATCGTTGGTTGCAGGTTTTTTTCTCTATGGGATTCCTGACATTAAAGCTCATTGCTTCCATCAGTTCTATAAAACTCCATTTCGTCTACCTGTTAGCCTGCAACATAGATGGCAGACCATGGCTTGGCAAGAATCTGGGTTACTTATCATTGCTGAGTAATAGCTCACAATGATTTAAACAAATTTCAGTTTTCTTTCTTGCTATTCTATTTATTGTTGGGGCGCCTGGGCCTTGAAGAATTCAAAAGAAATTGAACTTAATATTTGCCACAGAAGTGGCAGATGAAGTCTTCTGTGGACATCAAAATATAGAAGATGGAAGGCCTTGGTTCAGGGGGAAACTTGCCACTGTATTATAGTAGATAAGAAAGGAAATGGAGTTAGACTGAGAATTTCTGTGTGGAGATGGGGAGTGAAGCGTCACAAACATGCCTGTGCTTAATGGAGCTCTGGTCTCCAAACAGATTATCACCACTTATCAGAGGTTTGAGGTATGCTCCTCCTTTTTGTCTTTTTTTTGAGAGAAATGATTTCATCCAATGATAATTTCTTGTGTCCCCCCACAAACACCATCAGTGCTTTCTAAATCTATTTTAGCCTTTCATGTCATGATTCACCCTCAAGTGTGTGGTATAAATATAAGAAAAAAGAAATGCAAACAGATGAACAAGGGTGCTTTTTCTCCCAAGTGAAAAGCTTAAGCGAAGCAGAATCTGTATATTTTTCAGGACAGAAGAAAGTAAAAGAGAGCTATCCCAAAAGGAAGAACAGATGAAAGAGAGACGCAGGAGACACAGATTCCAGGAGCAGCTGGAGAGATTGCAGCCTCAGCAGTCAGTAACTGGAAAGCAGCCCATGGCAGAGAAAACCCCCGTTTTGTTCCACATGGTTAGTAGTTCAGTGTAGGACTGTCCCTTTCAGAATGGCTTCCTGGCCAAATGCATATGTGGTACTAGAAGCAAAAAGTAATTTTCATTGCATTATTTAAAATCTGTTTGTTGTGGAGCACCATTACCTGATGAGATGAGCAGTCCTACAGCTCTTGTATCATGCTAGTAATAGTTTTCTCACCTTTCCTCTATGGGGAGTGCTCCCCTTACAGCTGCTCACCAGGCTTGATGTGTCGGGGTATGGCAGGAGTCCTGGCTTGCTGAAGTCAGGGGGCTCAGTGTCATCTACTTTGCGGGAGCCAGACTTTCACACATGAGTTTTCATAACTTTTTCTAAGGAGTGAAATATTTTTACTGTCATACTTCTAAAGCAAAGCCTATGCTGAGTCCTGTCTGGTTGTCTGCCCCTAACAGCTTTATATTTCAGTTTTGTGGGGAGGTTTGAGGATTGTGGGTTTAGTAATAGTCTTTGCTTTTGGCTGATGTCCTGATTAAGGGAGTATGAAATTATCCTGATTTTTCCCAGAGCCTAAAATATGACTCAGAGGACAGGTCTGTTTTTCCTCCTGAGAAGATTTGTATGTGTAGTCTTAATTCATCCTTGTACTGATTTCACTGAACACAAGGCCAGCTGAGAAGGTAAGAGGAGATGACAAACTCTGGAATTTTTCCATGGGTCCACCATCATGATTTATTTGCGCTAACAGCAATAACAAAGCTCTTCTGTCAGTACAAAGTTGAAAGACTTTACAGCCCTAACTTGGGAGATCACAGAATCACAGAATGGTAGGGGTTGGAAGGGCCCTCTGGAGCTCCCCTCGTCCAGCCCCCTGCGTGAGCAGCACACCCAGAGCAGGGGGTACAGGACCGCGTCCAGGCGGGGTGGGAATGGCTCCAGGGAAGGAGACTCCACAGCCTCTCTGGGCAGCCTGTGCTGCTGCTCTGGCACCTGCACAGCAAAGGAGTTTTTTCGCATGTTCAGGTGGAACTTCCTGTGTTCCAGCTTGTGCCCGTTGCCCCTTGTGCTGTCATCGGGCGCCATTGAAAAGAGCCCAGTCCCATCCTCTTAACACCCGCCCTTCAGATACTTATAGGTATTGATGAGGTCCCCCCTCAGTCTTCTCTTCTCCAGGCTGAACAAGCCCAGGTCTCTCAGCCTTTCCTCACCAGGGAGATGCTCCATCCCCTGAGCATCCTTGTGGCTCTGCGCTGGCCTTGCTCCAGCAGCTCCCTGTCCTTCTGGCACTGGGGGCCCAGCACTGGACACAGCACCCCAGCTGCGGCCTCCCCAGGGCAGAGCAGAGGGGCAGGATGGCCTCCCTCGCCCTGCTGCCCACACTCCTGTTCATGCAGCCCAGGACACCGCTGCCCTTCTTGGCCCCGAGGGCACAGCGCTGGCTCAGGGGCACTGGCTGCCCACCAGCACTGCCAGGGCCTTCTCAGCAGTGTGATGGACTATTAGGACTGGATGGACTACAGGATGGACTACAGGATGGACTATTCAGATTTGTTTGTTTTGTAAGCAACTGACTAGTGTGTTTCTGCAGATTGAAAGCTCATTCTTTTAACACTGGATTAATCACTGATGAGAAGTAAAGGACTAACAAACTGTCAGCTGAGTTTCCCCCTGCCAGCCTGCTCTGGCAAGGACAGTGCACTGCACGGAGCTCTGTTTTGAAGGTTGCAAAGGTTGTGGCTCTAGTGTTCAGACTTGCTCCTTTCTTGGTCTGCTGGGAGACCAAATTCCACCAAACCACCAAATTCCAGTTAGCCCTTATTAAGATGCAGGCACTTACTTGCTTGTCAGAAGTATACTTGAGCCTAGCTACACCAAGTGATTGCCGAATGATTCTGTATCTTGGCCATTTCCCATATTTGCTGCGCTGAAGCCAATAAAATGGAGATAATGGCTTGATAACATGGTTTCTTTCAAGTACGGCTCAGGGTATATCTAGACTGTAGTCTTGCTGTAACTGAATCACAACGTAAATATGCCCGTAATAGCTTTAATGATATTACTGCTGGCTAGTTATGGCAGCATGGACATTGGTGTAAGCTAACCAGCCCAGGATTTACTCAGCTTCTGATGCCTGTAGAAACAGCTACCTGGTACCTAAACTGACAGCCTGCTTGAGGGAAACCTGCCTGAACTTATAAGGCACTGTTGGTAGAAACAAAATCAGCACAACCCGTAATAACTGTGTTCTGTGGGCAACTTTGCTCTTCATTCTTCTTCAGAAATATTAATTATTAAAATTAAGAATGGAAAATGTATCAGCATAATCTATCAAATATAACAGTCATTTATAAGATTACTTGAAATTCATCTTGACGGCAGCATTTTTTCTTTGAATTAGAACAGGTTTTTCTTTTCTTTCTTTTTTCCTTTGCTGCACAGAGGAAGACAGAAAAACTTGAATGTTTTGACATTTAAAACTAATGAAGCTGTAATTTGGCAGCTGTGTCTCTCAGTGAAAATATCTAATATCTATATATAAACATGTATGTTCAAAGAACAAGCCACAGTGTTTGACAGAGTAGCACACTCTCAAATTTGTGGTTTTTTTTTAGTCCTTTGTTTTGGCAATGATAGATGTTCAGATCTGGAACACTTGTCATAGTTTCCAGAATTCCTCTGACCATTTGTAATGTACATAAATAATTGAACTGAATAATAATCAGAGGGAAAGTTTAGAAACTCTGCAATTACTGTAACTGAGGTGCTGGGAAAGAAATGCAAAGGAAATTTAAAAAGCTGCATTAGGGTTACATTAGAGTTCTTGTCTAAAATTTAAAAGCAGTGAAATTCAGATTTAATGCTGCTGTCTTTTCTTAACCTAGTTCAGTCACACTCCATACTCAGCTTCAATCTGTGGGAAGCACTAATATAAATGAGAAGCAGGTTTGGGAAGACTACTTTCAAAACAGTGCAGGTAGCTTAGGAGACTAAGAACTAACATTTCAAGGTATTTCAGCATCTAAAGAAGGGGCTGATATCCAGTGGTATTTTCAAGACATGCAAGTACCAAGTTTTCCTGGAAATCAGTGGGTTCATTCTAAGAATTCTGCCTGTCAAATCTGTGTCTTTGGGTGTCTGAATACTTTTGCAATCTGGCCCACCTCTTATTTTTAAAAATGTATGGAAGAACCCGATTTTTTTTTCCTGCTCCCCTCCACCAGCCAAACTTTCAGGAAACTTAAGACTGGCAGGAGTTGATTTCTTCTGAAAATGGGCCCCATAACCCATATTAACCTTTGGATCTAATTCAGAACCGATTCAAGCATCTACAGTTCTGCTGAAAGCCAGCAGAGTGGGGATGTGATCAGTGCTGTAAGGTCAGGTTGAATTAATAATTTGAGAGTAACATGCTTAGGGTTTGTTTCAGTTTTTGAGCAGAGTAAGTGTTACTGACAAGGGAGATGGAGAAGGAATGCTGCGCAGTATGTAAAACTGTTAAGTGGAGGATGTAAAACAAAATGGGTTTGGTCTGTCATTTCATTCATCTTGCGTATTACGATAGAGTAACTTAGTACTAATGGTGATTTCCATATTACATTCCCATTAGATGGGATCCAGAGAATAGTTGTTAATTTGCCGGGCTCGTATCTGAGTGTTATGTTGGGGAGCAGCATAAGCAGGTTACTCAGTAAGGGAAGACAAGCCAGGAGCTGCAGGTGACAGCGAGGCAGGCAGGGGCAGAGACCTCACCAGCAAGGAGTGCAGCCCCACATACCCAAACAAGAAAAGCAGAGCAGGTCTGTTGAGGGTAACCGGTTGGCAAGTCTGTGGTAATGAGGTAGGTCTAAGATCAAGGCCAGAAGGTCAAGCCGGGGACAGGACTGGGTTCAGTGTCGGTACACAGGGTCAGCCAGCATCCCAGGGATCACCCAGGAAGTCTGTAGTGATGAAGCAGGTCTGAGATCAAGCCACAAAGTCAAATTGGTTAGTTAAGGGCAGAGTTCAGACGAGTGAGGTACGTGGCCAGGCAGCGGTATAGCTGCAGTGTAGCTCAGTCAAGGGCCAAGGGCAAGTGTCTCAGCTTAAATGCAGCTCCCAGGCAAAGGGGGAAAGGCCCGGCAGAGGCTTCACACATCTCTTCACAGCGGTGTCCTCTGAAGTTACACACCTGAGCTTGTGTCGGAACTGGCCTTGAACACAGGCAGCTAAACTGCTGCAGGGGGTGGTGCTCATGGCCCTGACACTTTACATCCAGCTATTGAATTAATTTAACAGACAGCAAATAGCATTTAGCTTTTATTAAGCTCTTCTATTATTGGGACAAAATAAGTGTTTTCAACAGGGCTTCAGCTTGCTTCCCTCTTTATTGCTTTATCGTGATATGGCAGAACAAGATAATGTAGTTTGAAAGCTATTAGGAACCACCTTGTTACCAGTACCTTATAAACACTGTTTTATCTACCTTCTACAGCCAACCTGTTTGGAAAATGAATGTGTTGACTCACACTGAGGCATCTAATTTTTCTTGGCTGCACAATCACTTTGGCTAACCTTGTATTAGTAATTATATTACCACGATCATCATCTTATTGCAGCTTAGCCTTACAGCTGGCTTACAAAACAAAAACATTCAGGCATGCAACTGAGTCATTCTAGCTTAAATATATTACGCGGATACTTTCTTTTCTAGCTTATAAACATAGACTCTATAACCTTTCTGTCAAAATTGGTAGGTTTTTTATAGTAATGTACTGTTGACTCAGCTTACTGATGTCAGGTAAAATTCTCGACCAAGAGATTTTCTGCAAAGCCAAATTTAACAATATACTGTGGTCAAAATCTTCCTTTCCCTTTTACTGCCTTATTCTCACTTTGATATCAATTCTGCAGGAAAAATCCCTGACAAAATTCCTGCGTCATACTCACCATCAAGAGTAGTGCTGAAGCACTGTGTGTACACTTACTGTGACAGCTTCCCTGGATTAGCACAGTATGGATGAAAGCATAGACTGATTTCCAAAACTTGTAGAAATATTTTTAGTTCAATTACTGGTCCCTTATCGTTATTTATGTAGCAGGTACCTTGATCTGTACAGCTGTCAGTAAAATGCTTTTAATTCTTTACCTCTCTTACTAAAATAGGTGTCTGTGATTTCCCTTACTATTGTATGGGTATTTTGATCTTTTTAAGGCAGTAGTGCTGACATCAACGTTGGAAATTGCCTTTTTCTTACATCTTACCCGAGCATGAAGAGTTGTTCAAGGACATTGACTGTGGGTCCCAGGACCCCAGCCTAACAGTTTACCAGCTGGACCATACTGCTTGGGCACCTCACCAACTCTGCTGTAGAGCTGCTTACACAAATGCACTTAGGTGATGTCCTAAGCAGTATTTAAAAATTCTCCATTTTTATTGCTGTGTGGAAAACACATAAAGGAAAAGAACTGTAAGAAAGTGGAATTCCTGTCTCAGTAGAAAGAACGTACAAGGGCCTGATCCACCAGTTACGAGGGGAATAGCTTTTGTGCTAGTTCTGTACAGAAATGCCAGTTTATCTCCAACAAAGTGGTACAATAAACATATTTGGAGAAGTCGAGGAAAACTGTTAAATCTTCTTTCAGTTATAATGATCTTGTGACACAGTAACTGCATTTTTCTATATCCATATCACTCTAAAACTGATCGTGTAAGTATAAATCACCCTGTGACCAAACGTTTTCATTTATACTGAACCAAAGCAGCTGCTGCATTTGCAGCTGTGTGAATGTAACTGAACCAAGCATTTAGCCCTTACTATTATTTTACTATAGTAAAAAAAAAAATTGTAAAAATGGCAAAATATTTCCTACACTAAATCTTTTTCTGGCATCAGAGCTGAATTTGGCTTGTGCTTCGCTCTAGGTCTTCTCGTTCTCTTGGACTGACTCTGCGGGGTTGTGGCCAGCAGTGATGTGCCAAACAGCCAGCAGATGGCCCCTGAATTCCTCCCTTTTTTACAGGGAGGTATTTCATGAGTTCTTGAAACAAGATTAAAATCTCCTGTACTTAATGAACCTGCTGCCTCAACTCAAGAAAGGCTTAAAAATAAACTAAGGCAATTAGAGATGTAGTTAAATTTAGCATGCAAAAACAGAAGGCAAAGATTCCTGTTTGTACCACCAGTCCAGCACACAGGATTCAGAATAGCGTGGAAGTTCCCAAGTAACTGTTTTTCTAGCATAGGCGACTGTTAGCTGGCACAGAGCCTGTATTTCTGGCCTCCTCTTCATCTTCCCACTTGGTACCAGTGAAAGCAAATGGGGGGGATTTGCTGGCACAGTACTTTATGCTTAGGGTGAGTGTAGCTAGTTTATGGTCTCCTTGGCTGTAGTTGGCAAGCCAGAGGAGTTGAGGCTGCTACTGCCTGTGCCGTGGCCCAGGATGGCACAGATCTATCCTAAGGATTTGCCTTAATAGGCAAAGCAGAGAATCTAGGCCTTAAATGCCTCTGTTGCAAACAACTTCCTTTACACAGGCAGAGTCTGCTTGCTTGCTCTCCATGTCTCTAAGAGATGTTATGGGAGTGTGTGCTTTGGAACACTCAGGGCACAGAATAGAGCAAGTCAGGACCTTTACAGACTGACAACTCTTCTCAGTAGTTCTGCTCACACAACCACAGCAGTTAAAAAATGACATAGAGTAATCCTGCTTTGGTAACCTGTTGTCTGCCTCAGTAGGTTTCTCAGCCAAATTGCTGCCTGTGTGCTCAGAACCAGGAAATTCCCCTTCTGTACTGAATGCAACAGGACTACCAAAAAGCCACAGAGAACCTTCCATTGAAGCTTCTGTGTGGAGACCCAGTCTGATGGTTTCTCAGGGGCTCCCACCTTTGTCCATTGCACTTTCCAGCTATGGAACGAATTGAATGGTCAGGTCTTTACAAAGAAATGACTGCTTTCAGTGCTGTTTCTTTGGTTGGAGTTTGAAATGGCCCCAGGAAAATGTGAAATACTTAATCCTTTATATTCCTTGGCATATCTTGGAAGTGATTAAAATGAGTTTAGGCTTATCCTTGAATATACTTATGCATGATCTTGACAGATGGGAACGTTCGTTGCTGTTGCTTAAGGGAAAGGTTACTATAAGTAAAAAGAATATAGTTTCCAGAATTACATGCATGAACTTGCAGCCAGCAGAGGTCCTAAAAACTCCTTCATTGGCATTAGCAGGATGGTTCAGATGAAAGTTTAAGAGAAGACAATAATGTAAAATGTCCTTGGGCTAAATTCTATTTCTCATTTAGAAGAGGGCAGGAGGACAAAAAAACATTTCTGCACCTTTGTCTCCTCAGGCCTTGCTCTTTGGCAGGTCCTGTGTTTATTGGCAGAAGGAATAGCTACCATAAGTTTGCAATGTATATGAACAAGTGCCAGTCACGTTTAATTACATAGAGAAATACTTTCTGCCATGCATCTCTCTCTTGGAATCAAAACAGAATTCACAACTCCTGGCCTTACCTCAGGGCTTGATCAGTCATGCTATTTGTAGATGAAAGGAGGCTGAATCTGTCCCTCTGTTTTTCGAAGGGGCTCTGCAGGCTTATCTGGCATAGCCATTCTACCGTTAAAAAAGCTGTATAATTTTAACTCTATTCCTAGTTTTTTCTCATGGTTTCTTGTTTAGCATTGATTTAGGTTGGACTACAGTTCCAAATCTTAACACACTGGGGGATAAGCTTGGTCGCAACTTGTAAACACATTATTACACAAACAATAATTATGGAAGCATTATTCTTAGTGGCAGGGAATGGAATTCAAGGCTTTATCTGAAATTACCGAGTAGAAGTATCGTGCAGTTATTTTTATTTTAAAAACACAGAGATCTGTCCAGCTACGTGCCAAGCACCTGGAGTTCCCACAAGCTTCAGCAGACGTTGTAAGCACTTAAGCAGTTCTCCAAATCACAAAACCCCCCTATTTGCTGCCTTGGAGAATTCACAGGTCTGAAGGGTTATCTGCATAGTATTTTGCAGCTGGATGCAAGATCACAGAGCCTGTGTGACAAACTGGACACAATCCATTTCTAAACTGGAAGCTGATA
>VZTV01114600.1:0-18026 GCA_013400875.1 Anhinga rufa | reverse complement strand
GGGCTGGCCTGGCTCTCGGCGGCCGGAGCGGGGCAGGGGCGGGCGGCGGCTCCGAAGGGGAATCCGCCCCCGCGGCCGACCCCTCGCCCTCTCCCCTTCCCCGCAGGTCTGCGCCCCGGCCGGGGCCCGCAGGCAGGCCGCGCCGGTGGAGGCACCCGCGGGCGCCTGCCCGGGGCCTGCCCGCCAGCCCGCTTCCCTCGCAGGAAGCCCAGGCCTCCCGGCGTTTTGCGCGTCCCCAGCCGCACCCTTAGCCCTCAGAGCAAGCGGCGAGCCCAGAGCCGCGGCCCGTTCTCGTCGTCGCGGGGCGTGCGGTGCCCCGGTGAGCGACGGCCGGCAGCCGCCCGACGGCCGGCGAGGGCGAGGCTTCCACCCGCTGCGCGGTGACCACCACCCGCTGGCAGCGAGCTGTTCCTCGAAGTCCTGGTGCAGCTGCTCTGCTGGCTCTCCTTAGGAATAAGAGCCTGGGTTTAAAATAAAGCGCCAGTTCAGAAGATACGTGTGAAACATCGTTGTGAGCTGTTCCCTCTTCCTCACAACGGACAAAGCCCTTGAAGGGCCCCTCTGAAGTCCCAGAGAGTTGTCTCAGTGGTCGCTGTACTTCACTGGCTCCTGCCCTGGGCAAATGCACAGTGTCCCTGCTGTAGGTCGCAGTCAGCTCTATATACAGGTTAACACATGCAGTTTTGGCTCCCACCCTCTCCCCAGAGTAATCTTAGAAATTACACGGTCACCATTCCAATAAGGCAGAGGCTTCTTACTGAAAACAGAGTATACAAAGTTGGCAGTTTTCACATCTGAAAAACATAGCTTTTTCTTGCATGCTGCCTCTTTATCAACCAGTTAGCAGGATCAAAACCATGAGATCCTTCAGGAGTCTTACCTTAGCCTTTTCTTCTGTAAATGAGTAGATGCTTCAGAACAGTTCTTGTAAAATAGGAAGAACTCCTTTGAATATTTGATCTTTGCAACCCACATTGATTTAATCGTGTGTTATATAGGTATTCCAGTTAAACAGAAGAATACCATCATCGGGGAATTCTTCCCAAGGCAGCTAAGAGAATACACAGTTAATTGTTACACTAGCAATTACGTAGTTAGGTTGAGAAAACAGCAAAAGCGTTACAGTAAAAATACACAAGAAAAGTTGCGTTTCTTCAATAGGTCAATGCAAATAAAGTTATTTTTTGGGATGTCTTTCCAAGACACAATGCCACAAAATGCTGGAACACTTTTATGTTCCTCAGATAGGAGGCAGCACGTGTGCTAAGTACTAATATTAATAATTCAATTAAATAAATATTTTTATGACCTTGACTCTGTCCCTTTGCTTCGTTCTTGCCAGAATAGCTTTCAGCTTTCATCCCAAGTGGGAGAGGTACCAGGCAGCTGCTTAAAGGGCAACATATTTTGGGGATTCTTTGTTATGTTGAAGCAGAAGTGTAGCTGAATAATTTATAATTCTGGGGGAAAGTATGCTGAAGACAATACAGGAAGTTAATGGCAAGCTAATTTATAACCTAATTTATACTCCTTAATTTTTTTTTTCATTTTCTTCATTTTCTCCAGTGACTCAGCTTTTTTATTCTCATGAAAAAGATGAGTGCTTAAAATCTGTTGCAGCAGTTAGAAGCCATATCAGTCAGTAGTACTTTCCAGCTTTTTATGTAACCGTCTGCATAGTTAGGCTTCACGAGCAGATAAGGATAAGGAAGCAGATAAGGATAAGAATAAGAAAACTTTGTGTCTTTGGCATAAACCTCTTTAAAGTTTAATGCATTTTTGTCATCTTTTATGTCCTTTTTTGCATTAAGTGACGAGAGACTGATGGAAAATTAAATTGCTCTTAGTTAGTCGGGGTGAGGCAGACAGTGAAGAGCTGTGAGCTGTCCCAACATTATGTGGATTTTCAAACTTAAGTTTTTCCAAAGACTTGGTCATTGTCATTTTTGAGAGTAGCTGAGAATAAAGTGCAGACTGGTGTGAATGCAGTGCTTAACTGAGTCTTTTTACCAAGGGGAGAGAGGAGGTCGTGTTGCTTCTGTTCCATCACTTAAAAAAGCATTGCTGTCTGAATATCTACTGTGCGTGAAGCAGACATTGCTTGAACTTTATAGCGGTGTAACTGACCCCAAAATAAGTGCAGGAAGTGGTTTATACAGTAATATTATTGTGGTTTAACCCCAGCTGGCAACTAAGCCCCATGCAGCCGCTTGCTCACTCCCCACCAGTGGGATGGGGAGAGAATCGGAAGAGTAAAAATGAGAAAACTTGGGGGGAGATAAAGACAGTTCAACAGGTAAAGCAAAAGCCATGTGCGCAAGCAAAGCAAAACAAGGAATTCATTCACCCCTTCCCATGGGCAGGCAGGTGTTCAGCCATCTCCAGGAAAGCAGGGCTCCGTCATGCGTAACAGTTCCTTGGGAAGACAAACGCCATCACTCCCAATGTCCCCCCCTTCCTTCTTCTTCTTCCCCCATTGCTAAGCATGACACCATATGGTGTGGGATATCCCTTGGGTCAGTCAGGGTCAGCTGACTGGGCTGTGTCCCCTCCCAGTCCCTTGTGCCCCCCCAGCCCACCCGCTGGTGGGCTGGGGCGAAGAACAGAAAAGGCCCCGACTGTGGAAGCACAGCTCAGCAGTAACGGAAACACCCCTGTGTTATCAACACTGTTTTCAGCATAAATCCAAAACATAGCTCCATACTGGCTACTGTCAAGAAAATTAACTCTATCCCAGCTGAACCAGCACAATTATGAATGCCAAAAAACATCCAGGTTATTAAATTGTTGTATATGTTTCCTGTTTAACTGTGTCCTTTGCTGTCACTTTAGCCTTTCTCAGTGCCACCATTCTCGGAAGGTACTTTTTGAAAAGCAGCAGTACCCTGTATGTTGATAAATAAAGTGCCAGACCACGCAGCAAAGTGCTAGGTAAAAATCACAGTTTGGATGTTGGAATTACTCCAGAAATAAATGGGATTCCTTCTTGCTTTTCCCTAGCAGCACAATTCTCAGGCATGGAAGACTGCAACTCTAAAACTCTTTGGAATCTATTTATTCTTAGAGTGGTTTTGGTTTTTGTTGGGTTTTTTTGGTTGTTTGTTTTTTTGTGGTTTTGTTTTGTTTGTTTGGTTTTGGTTTTGTTTGTTTGGGTTTTTTTAAAAGCATGTTTGTAACTGGATTGTGTTTGTTGGAAATGCAGTGGTGGTTTGTGATAGGCTTGCACCGTGGAATCAAAACTTCAGACAATGGCAATGAGGATAGAAGTAGTACAGTGATTCTGGACAGCACAATAAAGCTAAATTTTTGACTTGAAATATAATAAAAATTAGAAAGGTTTTGGATGACTTGCTCATATTTGTTCTCATTCCTTTATGATTGAGAGTGCCGTGCTAGGTCACATTCCAGCATCTCATTGTACTTACCAACTTCCCTGTTTGAATTAGGCTACAATCAACTCTGTATTGGTAATAAGTGATCCACTGTGCTCTAAACAGTATATAATCAGGTGACTGGATGCTATCTGCTGTAAAAAATATATACTCCTTTCAACTTGTTCATTACTATTTCTAGGTGAACACCAAACTTACAGTATCAGTATGATACTTTGGCTTTTTACCTTTGTATCTAGCAGGTAGAGAGGTAGCCAAGCATCAAACACATAATTTCTGCTGACCAAGAGCAGCAGCAGAATACAAGGAAAGAGACAATGTCTTCTGAAACAACCCAACAGGAAAGTCAGAAACAGATGGCCATTAGCTTAAGCATATAAATAAAGAGAAGAAAGGGATATGTGTTATTCTTCCTGATTCACTATGCTCAGGGCTAGGAGCTTTTGAATCTTAAGATAGTGGGCTCTGATTTATGCTATGCTGGTTAAAGTAGTTATGAACTGGCAGAGCCCTAGTGTCTGAGTACTAGTCCAGTATAACCTGTCCCCATCAAGTTGTGCATGTGCGTGCATATGTATTCAGAAGGGGAGAAGGGAACAGTACTGCGCAAGAACCTGCCCTCCAGCTGTATGGAAGATGAGCATTCCCCTCTGCTGGAGAAATCAGCTACCCACAGGGGGTTCAAATTTTACCATTATATGCTATAAGCATGTAATTAACCACAAGGAATTTAATTGTCGCATGACCTTGTTGCTAACCAGTCACTGCCAGAGAGCAGCAGAAGTGGGCTGATCTGCAAAGGAAGGTGCCCTGGGAGCCACGAGTGACAGCAAGGTAGGCAGGGGCTGCGATCTCAGGGACAAGGAGCACAGTCCCACAGCATCCCAGAAAGAGGAGAGCAGAGCAGATCCAGTGATCTTTACCGGGGTCAGCCAGCAGTTGCTCCAGTGGTTTCTGGGCAAGTCCGTAGGAATAAGGCAAGTCTGATGGTAAGCCAGGACGTCAAGTTAGCAAGGCAAGGTAGGGATCATCATGGTAAAAGATCAGGTACAGGCATACCTACAACACAGCTAAGGCGAGGGCCTGAGCCTAAATGCAGCTCCCAAGCCGAAGGGCAGAGGCCCTGGTCAGAGCTTCTTGCAGCTCTTTCTCCCAGCTTTGCAGTTTTCACAGCAGTTTAATTCAGTGTTACACAACTGTGCCATATTAGAGCTGACTTTGAGCCCAAGCAGCTAAACCCCTGGCAGGGAGCGCATGGGGACAGAAAAGTTGCAAAGCCCGTTGGTGCACTTAGGGCCCTGACACTCATTTCCTTATCTTTCACTCAGCCTTTTTGGATTTTATTGCATTTGTTGTAACCTTGCTGTGAAACCAGTTTGGAGCGGTTCTCCAGGGTCTGGAGTGGAGTTTATCCAAGCAGCACCACCATTAACTTTAGTGGGAGCAGCGCTTGAAGGAGGACTGAGATATTAATTAGCTAAAATGTGAAGTGTGTGGCTGTGGCCAATAAATGCATTTCATTATTATGGTTACAAAATCTTGGATCAGTCGGGCATAAAATGGGGTAGAATCCTGTAACAGACTAAAGTGCTCTTTTTCCCAAAGCACCGCTTGTTCTACAAAGTCTGGTTTTGCTTTCAAGAATAGGTATGTTTGTAGAGGTTGTGGTTTTACAGAAGAATGTTAAAATTTCAACTGATTTTAACTTAATGATGACTCTCTTTCCCCCAGCTTTTATTGATAAGCATGACATCATATAGTATGGGACATCCTTTGGGTCAGTTGGGGTCAGCTATCCCAGCCGTGTCCCCTCCCAGCTTCTTGTGCCCCCCCCAGCCCACCCACTGGTGGGGTGGGTTGAGGAGCAGAAAAGGCCTTGGTTCTGTGTAAGCACTGCTCAGCAATAGCTGAAACATCCCTGTGGTATCAACAGTGGTTTGGTCACAAATCCAAACCACAGCACCATACCAGCTACTGTGAAGAAAATAAACTCTTTCCCAGCCAAAACCAGTACACCGTATATTTTAGATTCTGATAATGATACTACAAGTGCAAACACTGATAACAAAGGTACCTCTTAAAGAAAGAAAAATAATGTATCTATATCCACATGTCAATACCCTGGATAGTAGAATGCAAGAGAGTATACTGTCACTTTTTTTTTTCACAATCAAAATGGAAAAAAAAGCTACCATTAGCCTAAGAGAAGCCTGTTGGCAAACTAATTATTAGGAAGGTGATGCCAGTATGGTTGAGTTCAGTTAATGCCATGAATATATTTAAAATGCTCAAAGAGAAAGTTAGGCTAGTTAGGGGAATCTGACAGAGTTTATATTGACCCTCTTCTGAATACTTGCAAAATCTACTCTTACTGAACTTAAATTGACTTCTGTACGGGGCAGAACCTCATTTTTTATAAACTACCATTCTCCCTTTATTTCCTGTAATTTCTTTCCCGGAAAGCTGATGTAGCTTATATGAATGAAACGGCTAACAGAAATAAAGCAGTATACTTCTGGGGTAAGCAGCAGCTGAGCTATTTTAGGAAAATATAGACCAACAAGATGAGTGGTTTTAACTTCAAAACCTATGTAGTTCTTTCTGTTTCTGTATTGGGCTGTCAAGTATTTCATCACACTACTAAGAACAGAATGAGTTTTGCTTGTCTGGATGGTTTTTGCATTGTATTTTATTTGTTTTTTAAAATAATTTGTCATCTTTAATTGATTTTTCTTTCTTCCCGTGAGGTTAAATTCAATAAGCTGACCCAGGTTTATCCTTTCAGCCAATGTTCTATTGTCCCACCTCACAGATTCACAATGCTGGAGAAATTGCAAGGATCCATGAAGAATGCAAAAAGAAAAGGTACAGAGGAGAGTGCTCCAAATTTGTTTTTATCACACTGAGAATGGCTTCTTGATGTAGTTATGCAAAACTGGCTGCAAAATGTCATGCTGTTTATTGTAATACATTGGGTTTTGTTGGAATATTATTGTGGGTTAACTCTGTCACCTTATTTTAAGTTGAGCAATATGTTATTGTAGGGCTAATTGAAATATTTGCATAATCATTGTGTAAAGGTGGTTGAATTAAGCTCTTGTTTAATATGAACTTACTTTAACAATCATAGAGTTGTTTCTATTCTTGAAGTCCGTTATTAAAAGACCCTTAGGAATGTTTTACTTTATTACGTATTTATTCTTGCTTTTGAATGAAAGGCAGGCATGGCTACGTGTCCTGAGTTTGTGAAACTCTTTAGGTGGTAGGACATCTGAAAGATTAGTTACTCGGTGTTTTATTGCCTTTTAAGTCCACCATGTCAGTTTGTATCTAAATTATACATTTTCTGAAAGGAAAAGATTGAAAAGGGTTTCAGCATTTGATTGGAGCTGCTGTCATGACTGGTGTTGCACTACTGAGAGGAGATACTCATATTATGGAAGCTATTATTTAATAAATGCATATAATGCATTAGCTCCAGATGCTACAGCATGCCTGACGTCTGGCACTCTGTGAACACATCCTTGCTGTGAAGAGATAGTAATCTGAATGAGCAGATGTAATAGGTGATTAAGACAGTATGCAAACTTCATGTTTAGAAGATGAGTAATGTCTTTAACATTATAAACATATAAAACATTTAACATGTAAAAGAGTAATGTACTTAACAAATAGATAACAAATTTTGGCTGATACCAGATACACTCCTCTTTTTTATTTTTACAGCTCTTCCTTTGTCTCTTGGGAGCATGCTTGTCACCCAGGGGCTAGTCTCAAAAGGTAAATATAAAAAATACATGAGGGTCCTCAGTTATGAAGTTGAGACTGAAATTACTACTGAAATGCAAGTTTCCCTACAGCCTGCTGTTTTTCAAGATCAATATTCCTCTCACTCATCACCATCATTGTTATAGTGATTTGATCATTACGTATGCATTGCCACAGTCATTCTTTTGAAAGAACATGAACTGAAAAGAGAATTCATTAATTCAGAGGCTGGTGGCTAGATTCTGTCACCATGATCACATATATTTGAGCAGAGTCTTCACTGGGGCTGCTTGTAGGGCAGAGCATCATACAACCTGAGCAGGGGCATCAGATTCAGGTACTGTAGCTCTAACTGTTGGTTTATTTGAAAAATACTGGCTTTTTTTTTTTCAGTGACCACATATCAATATGAATACAGCTTTGGTACAGAGGGACAAGGAATGCTGCTAAAGCGAGGAGACAGAGACATTTTTATAGAGATGGTTTGAGATCTGCAGGCTAACACAAAAGAGAATTGTATTCCATTTATGTGGTAGATGAGCCTGGTTCTACACATTGCACCTTGAGTTTCCATTCTGGGGGTCTTTAATAATAAGGTTGAGGCTAGCGTTTTGGTGAAGAGTCAAGCGCATCCACGCTAAAGACTGCTAAGATGGATGTATCCCACAGGAGCAAAGAAGACAGTCCTTCAGCCTGCATCAGCAGCCATTTACAGGAAGAGCAGGTAGGAGAAGAGAAAAATCATGGGGCCTGAAGCAAGAAGCAGAAGAGAATCCAGGGTCTGTAAGGGATGGGTGGTGGGAAGCAGCAAATGCAGGAGGTGGAAATGGCTCAGCCTTTTCTCACTGTGTGTGGTTGCAAGCCCCTTGTTTTGTTCCAGCCACTATTACTATGTTTCCTCCTCATCACATCCTTTTTTTATTTTTTCAACTAAGATGATCAGGAGGACTAGAGTAGAAAACCTAAAAGTTCTGCTATACCACAAGAGGCTGATGTGGGTTCCCTGTGGCATCCTTGACCTATGAGCCTGTAGGTGGATGGTGAGGGAAGGAGCAAGGGAGAATGTGTGAGGGAAGGCAAAGGTTTACAGATTTGAAAAGGGGTGAGCAGTGATAGGAAGGTCACTGGGGTTGTCTCAGTAGCTAACATCCCACCCTCTGGCACCGAGTACTCTTCTCAGTTTCTCTCCATTATACTTGGACATTTCTTATCAGCTGTGAAGTAACAAATGCCCATATTAAATAATCATTACTGTGTGTCAACAATTGGAAGAGGGGAAGCCATTTAGAAACAAATGTCAATTTTGTTTCTCCCTCCCATAAAAGACCCAATTTAAAATTGCATAGATGCCAGTGGGCAACGGCCCTTGCACTTAGCATGGACTGAATGCTGCTCTGCCTAAACACTCCTATCTGATGGCTGCAAGCAGTACACTGGCTCTAGAAGAAGCTGGATCTTCTGAGCCTCATTAATACTGTCTGAATGCATGTAACCATGCAAACAGTGTTTGCTTCCCTTCCCTTTGCCATGGCAATCTTGCTGTGTGGAGCCCTCCTCCACAGTATGGCACTCCTCTGCCACACACACACACTTGCAGAGGCATAATGGTTCCACCTCCTGAGGGTAACTGGAGGGAGGTGGATTTTGGTAGGAAACACTAATCTTTCGGTTTTCATGTTCAGTAGTTTCCTCATAGGTTTCCTCAAGGCCAAAATGTATGATCTCTCCTCTCCAGAAGAGGAGGGTAGGTATCTGTGGTACAGTTTAACATGAGTTTAATCAATAGCCACAGAAAACTACTGAAGAACAGTTTGGGCCTGCTTCTTGCAGCATGAGGAGCTGCACCCTGAGTAAGAGACTTCAGTTCGCTATTATGTTCGCAAGATTGGTTTGTGCTGAAACATAAGCCACCATCTCCGCCTCCCGCAGTGCTGCGGGTGGCAGCGGTGGCAGCCATGCTGCTTTAGCGTCGATTTACAATCCAGACCCCTGCCTGAAGTGAATCCTGCAAAGTCCAGGTGTTTTTCCTCCTATGACTCTAGGACTGCACTAAAATGGATGCACTAAGAAGTAGTGGAATGGAAAGTGCCCTGATGTTCCTAAATCTGAGTTAGTGGCCTTGTAAGATTTTTGTACAGTCTTCACCTTCAGAAATGCAAAAGCTTGCAGGAGAAAAACTGTCTTTGGTTTTGAGTGCTGGTGAGTTCCTCACATGAATAAGTTTTCTGACTATTTCCTTTTATTGTAGTCATTTTCTCAGCAAGCTCAAGATCTGGTGCATTACCTACGATGGCAAGTAAGTTGTACCCAATTCTAAAAGAAAAGAAAGGTTATTTTAGACTGGATACAAGGAAGAAATTTTTTACAGTCAGGGTGGTGAGACACTGGCACAGGTTGCCCAGAGAGGTGGTAGATGCCCCATCCCTAGAAACATTCAAGGTCAGGTTGGACGGGGCTCTGAGCAACCTGGTCTAGTTGAAGATGTCCCTGCTCACTGCAGGGGGGTTGGACTGGATGACCTCTAAAGGTCCCTTCCAACCCAAACTGCTGTATGATTCATTCTATGATTCTATTTAGGCAATCTGCAGACCTTAGATGCATCTCTCTGAATCTCTTTTCAAACTCTTCCTTTTTTGGAATTTATGAGCTATTTCCGCAGTGCCTTAGGAAATCAGAATTCTCCTGTGTTTAAAAATAAATGGCTGAAATAAGGTTCCTTTAATGTAAACATTTTCAGTAGCAGCTTATATTTACTTAATATATCCTCTCAAACTGATAAAAACTCCAGTCTCACCTTTGTTTTATAAATAATGTCAGCCTCATTGATCAGCCATGCTTAGCAGATAACACAGCTTATGATATCAAGGGGCCATCACAGTATATATAAAATAGTATGTTCCTTTGCATGTGTTCATTTGATTTGTCTTAACTGCCTAGTTCATGACCACCTTGATAAAGAAAACAAATAAAAGCACAGAAACTGTACGGTAAGGTGGCTCTTAAATGGCAAGAAATTAAGTTGATTCCCTCTTCAGCAGAAGTTCAACAGAAAATTGACGATGTTGAAGTAGTAATATTTTTATTCTGACTCTGTAATGAGTGAAAGCCCCGGTGCAATAGCACGGCAGACTGATGTTCTAGCTTCTTAGAAGCCCTGAGAAGATAAGCGTTAAAATTGCGATCATCAGAAATACCATGGTGTGCATACAAGGGCAAGGGAAATTAGTGCTGACATTGTGATTTATTTTATTGTGGGCTTTATCTATAATCTGTTCCTCTGAATCTGAAATCTTGTCATTCCAGGTGAATACAATATCCTGTTCCTGTCTGCATTGTTTCGGACCAGTTGCTGTGTCTCACGATAGGTAGCTGGTTTTCAATAGTTATTGAAATCATCCCTGTAGTCCCTGTATAACTTCACATGTGTTTGCAACATGTTTTGAGAAGACATGCCACATACAATTCATTGTATGATAAAAATGGAGCCAATTGCAGACTCTTGATTTAAGCTCTTGTATGAACAGTGTTCTGTTATCCATCTTTATAGTTGCTAGTGTCTTAGGTTTTGCTGTTGGAAAGATGTCATCCATAGGAGAATGCCCAGAAAAGTTCCAGAAAATTGGTATTGTAGCATTTGGTCCACAACAAAAAAGGTTTGTGCTTATTCAAATCATTAATCCTAGGTCAAAATAGTCTTTACAATACTGAAAATAATATGCAGCAAAACTATGAATTTAAATGTTGTGATCAGGTCATGAGGTACCACTCTTACATTCTTAGGCTATATATGTCAGTATTAGAAACTACTACTCTTCAGAAAATGCAAATTAAACTCAGTGTAATCCCTGTTATTAGGAAATCCATTGTTTAAATGACATTATCATACTTTTAAGTGTGATGGAACAACAATTACTAGTTCTCTTTTCATCTAGTACTGTGCCTCGAAGTGTCTCACGATCTATTATATCACTCGGCCCTTTGAGTCTTCCTTTGTACCATACATCCGCCCAAATACAGTGCAGACTTTTTTTACACCATCCTCATATTTTAACAACAATTTCAATCTCAACCCACATTCCAACCTTCTCCTCTGTGGTTTTACCCAACCTCATACTCTCATGCCAAACCACAAAGAGCACAAACTGCAAGGGGTTTTTTTCCACCTTGCAACTCTAACCATAGGATAGATCTCAACGGTTGCCTCCTGTCACCTTCATGTTTTAGTCATTGATTTCTAAACTTCATATAAAGTACTCTTTCCCATCAAATCACACTCTGACTTCTTTCCAGGCTCCTCCTTCAACTGCCAGTACGACTTTTCATTCCCACTGTGGCTTCTCATATGCACCTTTCACACACAAAACGCATCTCAAAAAATCCAACCCACAAAATCATTCTCCTCTGTCTTTCCACATCTTTCCCTCTGACCAATGTGAGCTTTTATGCCTATGAAAATGCCTGACTGATAATGGGAAGCTTCTTCATTGTTCACATGCCTCTCCACTTCCATTCTTCCCCCACATAACAAAGCTATTACTTTCCTCATGTGGCGTTACACAAAGTGGCTATTTGTCATTCTTTTGTATTTTACGCTTTGCTCCTAACGCTGCTCATTATTGATAGGTACAATGGCAAGGGCTGTCTTTTCCTGCTTAGAAAATCCTATTATATTTTGGTGATTGCTGGAAATGGTAGTTAAGAATAATAATTAATGGGGTTTTATTGCTTGAGACATTTAGGTGTTGTCTTTTGCAGTTTATGTCCTACAAAGCAGCTACAACAACTGGAGAACACAGGCCAGAGATCACTTCTTCAAGGACATTTGCCAGCATGCTATATGCTTGTATTAGAAGAAATCCTGCAAAATTCTTGAATACTTTCAATATGGTAGGCATTGTTATCATACTTACAACAAATGTGAAGCAAAATTAGGATCAAATGAGAAAGAAGATTCAATTCCTTCAGCATCTTAGTCCCAGGTACACAACCTTGAAATTTAAAATAAATTCTCATTTTATTTTCCATGCTGAGTGGTATTCTTGTTTGAAACATTTGAACAATATAGTGAAAATCATGGATTTTAATCATGGTTTAAAATCTGAGCATTATTCAAGAAAATACACTCTATCTATAGTTTGTAATTTAATTTTGTTCTTCATTTCTACCTTATGTACCTTTCATGCTGATTCTAAATCCCCCATTTCTGAGGAATTTCTGCTTTAGCTGTAGCAGAGTATTGTTTATACACCTAATTGGAATTCATTTGGATTGACTACTTGTATGAAAACAAATATAACTCCTTTCAACTTCCAACATTTTTCCTTAATCAAACAATGATGGGTAATGTTAAAAATACATTGAAATATTGAGAATCTACAAGCAGACACAGTTGGGGGTGGGTTTTTTCCAGCCAGTACTATGGTTTGGCCAGAGTCTTAGCGAGGGTAATATAAGAGTGGCGCTAGAGCAACTCCGTGCTGGGGCAGGGGAGACAGCCCATGTGATGTTTTCACCCTGGAAAGGGGAAAGTTCCCTTTGCAGAAAAGGAGAGTTTACAGGGTGGAAGGCAGGGGAGTGCTTAAAAGCACTTTCATTCTTTGTCTATGAAAAACAGGCCAGCAGCTGGGCTTTTTAAAAACATTTTCACACATTCTGCTTGTGGTAAGCTGTGGCCTACATTTCTCACAGGCAGGAGAATGTGTGAAAGTGTTTGCAAATAGCTTGGCTGCCTGCAAAAGAGGAGAGCAGAGGGCCTGTTTGAAATCCTGCCATGTGGGTTTGTTATGGCTCTTGGAACCTTGGAACAAAAGCCTGATGCAGAAATTGTTGGATTGAGACACTTTGGCATATATTATATAGGAATTTAGACAAGGATATTGATAACTGTCCCTTTCTTGCTCTGAAGTGCATGGCTGCAGGCAATCTGTAAGGAGGAGTATCCTAGCAGAAGAGAGATTTTGATGGATTTTTACTATGCAACAATACATTATGGCAGTAAGGGTTGTCCTGAAAGAAGCCAATAGAATAAATTCCGGGTTTTATTCAACTTTGCCACTGCTTGAGCATTTTATATCAAGAGCTGCAAGTGCTCAGCCATTAGCAGAAAATGCACTTTGGCTTAGGCTCACTGACTAGGGTTGCTGCCAAGATGGGCAGTGCTCCTCTTGTGCCAGCTGTAGAGATCACGAAGCGCTGTGGCCTTCCAGATCAGCTTGCGGCTCTAGCTGGGTGCCAGACTCGTAAGGAAAGGGCTGGGGGGAATCAAACCTTTCTGAGGGGTAACTTGCTAGTGCCAGCACGAAGGAGGGAGGAAGCCAGACTTAGATAACTGTGAATGAATAACACCCTAAATCCATTAGCAGTTGTGAGCTTAATTAAGTCCTTGCATTACTGTGCTGATTAAGTGCTTTTGAAGATCTTCTCTTAAATAAATGTGTGCTTATGTAGGCCAGGATCCTTACCTGTTTCAAATAAGGACCCCAAAGCATATTTAATTGAGGACGGTCACTTACTAACAATTAACTGTACAGTGGAATCAAATGTTGATGGTGGAATTTACCTCCACTGTTTGTCACAGCTGGAGCTTGCTGAACCTTAAATCCAAACACATTTTCTTTATCAGCTTTTCCCCTTTTTCAGCTTTCCTCTCTGAGCTGACAATTATTTTTTTTCTGGTGTATAAGTACCAATTAGCTTTTAAATAAATTCCAAATTGTCTCAAATACAAAGGACTCTTGCAGCTGTATGAAGGGAAGAATGTAGGGTGCCACAGGCCCCTCTGGTTTCCTCCTGCAATGGGTCCTGGAATTTCTGCTGTGGAACCTGTTCCTTCTTCCAGCTCACGTGTTCCTCAAACACCTCGATTGCTGCACTTTTTACCAGCCACTCGCTTAGTCAGAAGCGTAGTCTGAAAACAAATGTAAGACAAGTGTATTTCTTTCCAATTTTAATTGCTGGAAGGAAAAAGCCATTATATTTGGGCCAGTGTGATATCTTGAATTTGCCAGAAATCAGTTTTGATGGACAGGTTTTAGAAACTTAGGAAAAGAAATCCTGGAAGCATTGTGGCGTCTTCTGTGTTGTTAAACAGCGACAATAATAACCTCATAACCTCTTTTATGTTTTAATAAAAATTCTTAATTTAGCATGCTATGCTCTAAAAATGTACAGAGACCCTACTGAGCGCATCTCACCACCATCGATGCTAAGCGTATGCCACAAGCTCTGGCATTGCCTAGGAGGACAACCCAGATAAAATTATACTCATGTTGATGAGTCCAGCGGTAATGGCTTTCATCATCAGGGACTTTGCAGAGAAATCGCCAAGAAGCTGCACAATTCACATCAAAAACAAGGTGCCACTCAGCTAAATAACAGGTCCTTTCATTCCATTTACAGATGTGGTGAAGATAATAAAAATCTTATGGACCAGCTTTTTCTTTCAAGGCTTTATTCTGTAGAGAAGAAATAATGCCTTTGGTTTGGTGTAAATTGGCTTATTTGAAGTAGTTGCTTAATGTTACATAGTTCCGTTCATAGTAAATACCAGTTTCTTGTAATGCACTTTTTGGTTTTTCCTCTTCTCTCTCTTCTCAGCATGTTTTGGTTTAATTTCCTCCCTTCGGTGCAATTTAGCTCTTAGTGCTGAAAAATTATATCTGTCTATTGTACTTAGATGCTGGCAATACTCTGTGTAGCAAGCAAAATGGCATATGCTGGAATGTTTCTCTTCTATGTCAAAAGGAGTGCAAGGATGTTTAAATGATTTTGCGCAGTTAAGCAGCTATTCAGTCTCTGAGCTGACTCCTTGTTTGGGGGCTGTTTTACGAGTACTAAGTTCATGAGGGTATTGTCATACTGCAGTTACTGTGCTGAACTAACTTTTAATAGGCCAGTTTTACACGGAAGTCCACTTTGCCAGGGATACCAAAAGCACGTGCCACATCCATAATGGACAAGAAGATAACAATATTTTACACACATATTTTAACAACACACACAATATTTTAACAATATTTTACACACACAATCCGAGGCTAGTGGATGTTGAGAAAAAAATAGATGGCACATACTCTTTGCAAAGAGCATGACACACAAACAAAAAAAAATTTCCATGAATATCCCAGGAAATCAAAAGCAGACGCTTCCCCTAAACACAGTGATAGTGTTCACGTGGAAATCAAATGAACTGAAAACTACTGAAAAGTTTGGGCTTCGCTGTCAGTTGATGAAACCTGTCTTCTGTGGGTGTTTTTTCCTTGTTTGCTTTTGTACTATGCCTATGGTTAGTACCCCTCTTTTGAACCGGCTTCTTTGGGCATCTTTACCTGGGCACGAAGAGATTCTGCAAGCAGGATATATAGAGCATAAAAGTATAAAGTAACTATTAATTGGTTACTACACACAAAAGACATTCTAGATTTAACAAGCTATTAGGCTAAATGCTCACCACCCTGGTAAGGCCCTTAAGAGTCTTTCACCACCAGGCAGGAGGAAAAGGACTTTTCTCTTACTAGCCTCTGTGGTTTTTTGGCCTTTAAGGTTTTATACCTTTCCAGTTGGTGTTTGCCCTCTTGAATTCTTGAGCTACTAAAACCCCTGTCTCAACAGGGGCTTTCATTTTACACTTTTTACCTTTCTGCACTTTTTCCACAGGTCTTTCCCAGCAGCCCGAGTCAAGGGGACACAGCCGTGCCATACCAGAGCTGATGCTTGGTGTGCAGGCAGGTAAGCCTTGGGGAGCCTTCAGCAGGGGCTTACAGGGAGAGAGGGTCACACAGCCACAGAGAAGTCAACCTCCTTTGTGAAAATAATGTAATTACCACAGGTGTGCTGTGACAGCCAGCAAAACTTGTGTGGTGACATGTCTCAGCTACTTCCCCTTCAGCTGACATCTGCTGTCAAGTTAACAGCAACAACCCGCACCAAAGTTAATCACGGCTGGGTTATCTGAGGCAAGCCATTACATCCGTGGGGTGCTGAGGAGATTGATGCATGCGACAGACGTCTGACCTTTCACGTCAGACTCTCAGAGGTTGTTCTTGTGGTCAAGAACCCTCCTGGGGTTACAACTTAGCTACTTAACTTTGCTTTAAATGTAATTTTGTTCAGGCATCCTGTTACTCTGCTGTAATTAATGTACTGTTATATAAAAACGATTGTCTCCTTTTTTTTTTTTTCTGAATTTCCTTCCATACTTTGCAAGAGGCAATACTCTGATTAGGTAATTGTGTGGATCCAAGTTCATGAGTTACTATGACACTGTTATGAAAAAAAGGCTGTTTGTGAATCTAAGCTGTGTTAGCCCTAAATTTGTGCATATCAAAGGGAAAATGAGCACAGCTTATGGGCAAACTGTTCTTTAGAAGGTACTTAAAAGCATTTTTCCGTACTTCAGAGGATTTATGGCCAAATAATTATTTAAGCCTGTCAGGTGTCAAGCTCCACATAATAGTCCTTGATTTGAGAAATAACAGGGAGTATGTTTTGGCAAGGTTCTTACTTAATTTTGTTAAAATACAATTTCTCCTGCTTTGCTGGACCAACAATCTAGTCAAGGGTGCACCTGGGCTACAAGCCTTTATAATGAGGTAGTGACGATGTTGCAATATTTCTTAAATATAATTTAACTTACATTTTACATTATTGTAAAATTTTTAACTGACTCTCCAAAAGGACAGGGAAGGCTCACAACACATTCTGTGCTGTGGTACTTGGTTTGATAAAATTGGAGCCAACTGGCTTTCATTGTGCTGTGACTTACAGGTGTGTTGGATTCTTCCTGGTGGCTGGGTGTGTGTTCTAGGGGTGGAATCACACAGACGCCAGATTTTTTAGCACTGGATGGTTTACAGGACCTACTTAAACTTTCAAGCTTCTTAAGATTTGACAAAGAAATAAGAAAACGTGCCTTGTAGTTCACAGGAGTTCTGTAAGACAGCAGGTGTTGGGGTGTCAATAGTTGTGCTGCATGATGTGGAAAGGAAGGCATACTGATTATTTTACATTATTACTTTATGCAAACGGGAGACAGGAAGAGCTGGGTGAAACCTCAGGGCCAGACCATCATGATTTTTCTACTTGGGAAGACAAGCTCCTGATGATTACTTAACAAAGAGTGCTCTAAGAACTCTAAGTTAGCACAGCCATTTTGTAGTAATTATACACAAGCTAACCTACACTGACCATTAATATCATGCGTTCCATACAAGTCGGTTAAAGAATTTGGTTTTAATTGAAGCAGAACCTGAATACATTGAATTTAGGGATGATGTATTAAAAACACCAGGAAAGATTTGAGGTAATCTGTTGCTTCCATAATCTTTATTTCAGTCTGGAATAAGAGGGGAAGAGATCTCCAGGAGGAAAAATAGCTGACCGTACGAAGGATCAAGCATTGTTTATATAGTGCTAAAACATTTTTTAGTATTTTCTTGTACTAATAATAGGATAGACATTCTCTTTTGGCAGGAAGATGTTACAAAAAGGCTAAAAAAAAGCCAATGAACATACATAGCGTCCCATTAATCTTTTGTATCTGGAAAGCAGAGCTTATTTTCTTTGCCCAGAGATGAGGGAGTTTAACTCTGTGCTTAGGCATGTCACAGCTTAGCTGAAGTCCATGTACTTGCTAAAATCGAGAAACAAAATACATCCTTCAGCAGTAATGCATGCAAAGTGAGTAACTTTATGTAAGCCTCAATCCAATCCACTTTATGAAATTACAAACAGCAAAAGCTTCAGAGAAGAGGAAAGCTATAATGACATTAACCTCGAACAGATGCTTGCCTTTGGGGACTTTCCTGTTAGCTATTTGAAATCATTTTACAAATACTATATTCAATCCAAATTAAAAAAAAAAAAAAA
>VZTV01114598.1:9372-22777 GCA_013400875.1 Anhinga rufa | reverse complement strand
CCAACCTACATCATTCTATGATTCTACCATAAACCCCTGCCATAGTAGCAGCAGCTCTTGGACATCAAAATCCAATTATACCTAATCTGCTGAGAAGCCCTGAGTTACTCCACAGCTTAACATTCATAAAAGTGAGTGATGGTGTCTGTTCCATAATTTATTTCAAACCTCTCTAGAGCATTATGAACATGAGTGTAAAATAACTCAAGCTTTTAACCTTTCAAATATACCTGTAGCTTCTGCTAGTATTGGTGTGGTCAAGGTTGAAAAGGAGAATGAACCTCTGTAGTAGTGTAGCATGTGTAACATTTTTTGTATTTGTTAGTTTTGAATAGTGGATGTAGGTAGGAGTTTAATGCTGTAGGCAACACTTAATGCTTTGTGTATGAGATGAGAGGTGGTCACTGCATTGGAGATGCAGAGGAACATTTTCCAGTGCAGCAGTGCTTGTAAAGGGGCCCCTGGAGTTTTTAAACAAGGAAATTCCTTTAGAGACAGTTTTACATAGCCATAACTGAAGTGCTAATTGGTGTGTTGGGGCCAATTTTTGTCCAACTTAGCAAGTACATTTATCCAGTAGTGATGTTTTTTCAAGTCTTATATACGTCTGTTTTTCTCCCCTGGGTGGCTAGAAAATGGTATGGGGAAAAGTTAGAGCATCATTGAATTTTAATGTGATTTTTTAATTGCATTTTAATTTTTAATAAAATTCATGTAGTAAAAATACTGATGTAAAACTTTGTAAAGTGATCAGATCAGGTTTTTTGCTACCTCATACTTCTGAGAGGATTCTAATCCCAATAAGGTATGGATTTCATTAAAAATATGTTAAGGGATTAAAATATTCATTGTGACAGGCTAGTGACTTTTTATCTATACTAATACTTACTGAAAGTAGTAAGTAGTGCTTTTTGAAGTGTGCGAATTTTAGGTAATTTTATTAATGGAAAATAAAGTTTATATAAATGTATGTATTTGTTACTCACTCTCCTTTTTTTCATCCTGATTTCAAATACCATGTTCATTTGGTGCACTTTGAATGCTGTTAACCAGCATATTCCAAATTTTTATGTTTTGTAAAAAACATATACAGTAGAGCTTATGGCGTTATCTCCATTTTACTAACAGTAAATTAAAAACAATGATCAAGACCAGAAGTATCCCACAACTTTGGTATCCACATTAATTGGTATCCACTTTAAAATGGCTGTAAGCTGACTTTCAGAGCACTGCATAGCAATTTGTGTGTTGAAAAGCTCCTGTTAATGCTGGTGTGGGTTGAGCGTGCTCAGCCCTTCCACGTATCAGCCCCTACGTGTCAAACGTGGGACCTGGAAAATGAGATAGACCTCAGTGGTGACCATGTGGAAAAACATGGTACCTAAATTCTGCTGTGGCCAAGAGAGAGGCAAGTAGCCCCAACATAACTGCTAGAACCTGTTATACCAGATTCACCTGAGGTCTCTTAATACAGCACTGAATTCAGTAAAAAACAGACAAACAAAAGACAGTTGGAAGAGAATGACATGGAGGATAACCAGATACATGGAGTTGCTCTGACCATTTTCTTGCATAATAGACTAGCAATTAAAATACTTGTAGAGTCTGAGGCCTTGAACTGCCCACTCTTCTACCCCAGGAGGCACCCACGGGAGTAGGTGAAGTGAAGCCAGGAAGTGAGCCATGTACCTCTGACTGATTCGCCATGGTGCCTTCTGTGAGTGGGGAAATGTGTGGAAGTTTGCTGAGCTGCTTGCTCTCACTGAAATGTTACCCATAAAAAGAGAAGTTGGATTTTACGGTAAATCCTTCCTGTTTGGCATTGACTAGAGAAATGTCAATGTACGACTAAATTATCTTTTGTTATTATTTTATTTTCTTATTTGTCTTATTTACTCACAGGTTAGAGCATGATCTCTAAAGCAAGGGCTTTCTTCTTTATTATTCTGTACAGACATGCTGGCACAATAAAACCCGATCTTTAACTGTTCATGACTGTTATTATAATATGGATAATAGTGCATAAAAGTAAAGGAAAAATGAATTAAGCCTTCATTGATTGTGGCAACAATAACAAAATACTTTCCCTTTTAAAAGGCATTGTCATTATGCTTTGAGAGCTACATTCAGCTGGATTGACAAGCTGAAGTTGCATGGTAATTTGTAGTAACAGAGAAATATCTTTAATAAAGTAGGTAAAAAAGGCACTCATGTAGAAATTTAGGGCCATCTTAAAATTTCATTCTGTCTGTGTATGCCTCAAGAATATATTAAGCAAATGTTCCCATGGCTGCATGAACTTCACACTGTCAATATGCCTGCCTGCATCGCTTCTTATCCCGAGCCTGTTTCTGTGATGCCTGATTGTCATGTGTTGTGCTGCGACAGTCAGTTGGAGCCCCTCTCCCCAACTTCCCTGTTACGCCAGGCCTATTATTTATCTTGCATTTTGTGTTTATCAGGATGTGATCGCGTATTCAGGCTAAAATTACTGGGCTCTTGGACTTCATCAATTAAGATGCATTGAAGCCTCTTGCAAATGTGGAATGATATTGGGAAACAGTTATTATTGTAATTTCGAAGACAAGTTTGTAAACTAATTTCTGGCATATTATGACAAACAAATGTGATCAGACTGCTTCCCCCATATCTGCCAATTTGTTATATTTCAAAGTGGAGTTGATTATATGTGGTGAAAAATCAGGCTTACAGGAAAATGGAGCTCAGGAGCCCTCTGTTAAGATCCTGATCATCACCTGTCCAACCAGTTGATTTCACTGTTTGCTTACCTGTCATCTGTGTTGTGACTGATAATCATTTGCCTGTTTTCAGAGATGGTTCACAATAAAAATCTGCTCCAGGTCTTGTAATATCACAGAATCACAGAATGGTAGGGGTTGGAAGGGACCTCCAGAGATCATCTTGTCCAACAACCCCCCTGTGTGAGCAGGCACACCTAGAGCAGGGGGCACAGGACCGCGTCCAGGCAGGGTTTGAATGTCTCCAGGGAAGGAGACTCCACAGCCTCTCTGGGCAGCCTGGGCCACTGCTCTGGCACCCGCACAGGAAAGAAGTTTTTCCTCATGTTTAGGTGGAACCTCCTGTGTTCCAACTTGTGCCTGTTGCCCCGTGTCCTGTCATTGGGAACCACTGAGAAGAGTCCAGTCCTATCCTCTTGACACCCACCCTTCAGATACTTATAAACATTGATAAGATCCCCCCTCAGTCTTCTCTTCTCCAGGCTGAACAAACCCAGGTCTCTCAGCCTTTCCTCATAAGGGAGATGCTCCAGTCCCTTGATCATCCTTGTGGCTCTCCTCTGGACTTGCTCCAGCAGTTCCTTGTCCTTCTTGAACTGGGGGGCCCAAAACTGGACACAGTACTCCAAATGCGGCCTCACCAGGGCAGAGTAGAGGGGCAGGATGACCTCCCTCGACCTGCTGGCCACACTCCTTTTAATGCACCCCAGGACACCATTGGCCTTCTTGGCCAGGAGGGCACAGTGCTGGCTCAGGGTCAGCTTGCCGTCCACCAACACTCCCCGGTCCTTCTCAGTGGAGCAAAATGAATAATCCAGTTTTCAAGAATATACCAATGAATGTGAATTGCTGTTTGTGGGGAATGATTGGTGTAGTTGCATCTTTGTCAGATGCTAAAATACATGAACTAGAGAAGAAGGCTATCAAGCCCATACTGCTGTGCGGCACAGTAGGAGCAGGGCCGGCTCCCTGCTCAAAGGGAAGGGCAGAGACTGTACATGCTGCTCCCACTCAGGTATCACCAGCAGTGTTAGTAGGTGGAGAGAAGAGATTATGCTTTTGCATGGGCACAAGGTCATGCTCACAGTTTATGCCACAGCAAGAAGAGTGTTTTACTGATTACAGTGTGGTGCTGACTGTACTAAAATGACAAAATTTGTAGTTAGATTGAGGTGAAAATTGTGAAGTTACTAAAAGGCACTTCTTCATATGTAAGCATCACCATGCAAGAGCCCGAGTCAGTCCTAGTGGTTTCAGTCCAGTCATCCTTGCTATAAAAACCTCAGCAAGAAAAAGTGCAGTCCTTCACATGAAGTACTTACTCCTTGAGGTAGGGCTGTTCCTCAGTTCTGCTCAGCTGGATTTCATTACTGAATTAAATATGTTATTCCAGGGTTATCATGTCAATCCAGGTGTGACTTGGCACCTTATTTTATAAAGTTCTTGAAAGTGAAGGAAAAAGAATGATGATATTTAATTTCTTTAACAAAAGATACGTGTTCACATTTTATTAGTTTATCTCCTGCTTGAGTTTAATTATTTTTGTGACCTACTAGACCTACTGTCATATGAACACTGACTTTTGCTTCTGAAAAGAAAGTGCCTTTTAGTTCAAAACTATAACCTCAAGATATTAAAAGCCTTAAACCAGGATTTTTCTACATTTATCAAATGGATCAATATACTGTAATTCTTGCCTCATTTCAACCATTAGGAAAAATAATACAATTATTAAAATCAGTGCAGTTTGTAATCAAAGCAATTGTCTTTTCATAAGCCTAATCTTGAGTTGGTTCAATGCTTGAAGGAAACAAACCTTCAGGAGAAATCCAGGTGGTAGATAGGTACAATATGAAACCTCATTGCAGGAAAGTAAAGATGCTTTACAGCTGTGTGAGAATGTGGTTTTTTTCCAGATAACAGCAAATTAAATAGCTGAATGTTGAAAGACCTTGTGGTGTTTTGGGAAGATGTGACATTGGTCAAAGCACCCTAGTTGAGTTCTAGTTTATTTAAATAAAACTATTTAAATAATTACTTGACAATGCTATTTTGGCAGCATTACAGGAAGATGAAACATTTTACATAGCAGATTATTAATAAAGTCAGTATTTTGCTTCTCTAACACTCTGAGATTTGTTGTATGCCTGTTTCTGGATAAACAACTGACACAAATGTTTTGTGACACTAGAATCATACTCCAGTCGTATGGCATCACAGTCACCTTGACATTCTCTAACATGCTGGAAAGATGATGTAATTATTAGAAGGCTGAATCAATAAATGCTGACAGCATTAGCTGTTAAGATGAAGAATATGAGCATTAATGAAGTCTAGGTTAAAAAAAATTTTTAAGAGCTGTTTTATCTTAACTTTTAGAAAGATTAAGTTTAAATTTTTAATTTTTGTGTGAATAGTGAATTTTTTGAAGTATTCCACCTGCTTACTCAGCACACGTATACATTGAGCTCATAATTTTCTCCCTCTAAATGAACCTTCACTATTTTTAGATTCCATAATAAAGGTCTTGGTAGAGATTTCTCCTTGTTAACTACCTACTTAAATTTATCACTGAACATGTAATAAGTAGTATCACAGGCAGTAGTGACCTCCCAGTAGTCATAATTCACTCAAAGAGGCAGCTTTGTGATAACCTTTGCTTAAGGAGGCAAAGATGTAATGAACCCTTTAAAAAATCTTCAGTCATAATCTGCCAAAAGTTCAACCAAAATCAACTGAGATGTGGTTTAGCTGCAGTTTTCCTTGAGGCTATCAGAGGTGTATGCTAGCTTCTAATTGAGTCTGGCTAAAGATTTAGCATGAATAGAGAGTTCAGATTTGCTGTGAAGAATTTATCAAATATGTGTTATAATCTAAAGGACTTTTTGCTTAGCATGGAACAAATTAATGTTTATTTGGTCTTCACTGAAATATGCTGGGCAGGATAAGTAAAATTCAAGAATATTTTCTATCCTGAGAAATATCTCTGAGGAATTTAGTTACTGAATTTTTCCCTTTTTTAAAACCAGGAACATGTAGGGTTTTCTTCTGTGTTTTACTTCTAGATGGATCTCTTCAGCATATTTCTGAGGATCCTTTCATTAGGTACTTCGTTTTTGCTGTGTATAACATGGGGAACTTGGCTGGCTGGCTGAGGCATTCACACACCGATGTGCCTTCAGGTGCCCTGTTTTCCAAGGACTGACACTGAAATGCAAAGTATTGCTGAAGATATAATTTTCTGACACTAGCTGCGATTCATCCAGAGGAATTTTGAAAGACATGTGTCATATTAGTTATGGCAGGAGGTTGTGGCCAGCAGCTGAGCTGGTCCCCCTGGGCTTCCTTCCTGCTCTAGGGAGAGAGACTGGCACTTTGCGGACATAGGTCATCTTACAGAATCACAGAATCACAGGTTGGAAGGGACCTCAGGGATCATCTAGTCCAACCTTTAAAAAACCTTATCCTGCAGTAGCCATCTGAACTAGTCAGATGACTTCTCTCCAAAACTACTGATTTCTTCTCGCTGATTTTAGTAGGAACCAAGGTGAGTAGCTCAGCTCTAGACCTCAACTCAAAAAGTTATGGATCCCATTTGCTGCTTTATTTGATGGAACAATGTAAGACTATAAAACATATAAAGCATGGGTAATGCAAATGCTGCAAGGACAACTATACACTATTACAACATGGTATCAGTCATATTATTAATTGTTAGACTAGCTGGGCAAACAGTTTTGTGGCAAAAAGCAAATGTGAAGGGAGCTATAGCAGTGTGTGGTAGGGGGGATAGAAGATGTACAAGATACATACTGTTCTTCAGGGCAAAAGGAACAGTGTGTTGGTGAGCTGATTAACCACTGAAGCAAACTGGACTGTTCCTGAAGCTTTTAAGTCTGCAGTTACATAGATATGCTCAAAGAACAAGTTGTAGTCACTTCACATGGAAAAAAGCTAGATTCAGCGAACTCATAGGGGTGGGACAGAGGCACATAGCGGCTATGGGGCTTTGTAAAGTAGAACACTTTGTTACACAGGATTTTGATTTAATAGCATATGAAGTATTTTAAATTTAATTGATTGGGATCTTCCTTAGACAATTAGCTTTTAAGATCTTAATCGTCATCATAAGGTATATATAAAGTTTGTTAGAAGTATGCAATAGTCTACAGGAAAAAAGCTGTCTACTTCAAGTAGGTTATGAAAATATTAAAAGTTTAATACAGAGAATTCAGTGGCAAAGTGTCTCTGGACCATAGGAGAGGACTTCCATCTGGTAAATTTACTTTAATTAATATACAAAGCATAAATTTACAAAACGGCCAGAAGAAATGGACTATGGTGTTTGTCCTTTAAATAAAATGCTAGCAAAACTCTGACCCTCCTGTAAGAGCCCTTCCTATTGCTTCCCCAAAAACGAGGTAAGGTTAGTTTACAGCTGGTTAATTTTCTTTGGGTTTTCTGTGACTGAACTTTGCAACATCGACATTTGTCAGTAAAACATGGAAATTTAAATTGTGTATTTATGAAAAATTACTTAGGGAATTTTTGTATAGTTCCAACTTAGATTTATTTGAGCATAAAGCAATCATTGAAATACAGATTTTTACACTTAAGAAGAAAATACAGACTTTTGTCTTCTGAGATAAACTATTTGCAAAGGAAGATGTTGGGGCTTGCATGAACTCCTGTTCTCTTCCCTTCCAGCATTGTCTTTAGGAAGGTAGATGCTGTCTGATTACAGTCCCAAACAAAAATGTCACCATAGAGAGATTTAAAATGCTGGCTAGGCCAGGATGTACATTCACACATCTCAGAGTAGGAATATCCACTGCAGCCCCCTTTATGCTCAGTCTAGGGACAGATTCAGCTGCCCATACCTGGACACCTGGAGCAAGTTGAGGTTCCCTCAGCCATTGCTCAGCTTCCAGCACCTGTCAGAGGTGGTCTGTATTAGGTCTTGTATCTCTGGGATGCCTCAAGCATCTCAGGTGTCATTAGATATCACTGTGCAGTTGATACAGCTGGTGACATGTAGGCAATTACTGTCCTAAGGCAGACGGGTGACCCACATCCTGGGCTGACCAGACCTCCACTGGCTGCAAGGAGCCAAGACTCTTCACTCACACGCAGGCATGTCTACATTGACTCTGTCTGGAGCTGAGTTCCACCCTGGCTCTTCTTCTTCAGAGACTCAGGGTATTGTCTGGTTTTGGTAACAAGCCACTTCATAGTTCAGCCTGGGGAATAGCTGAAGTGCAGCTATCCTTTCCTTTAAGCATAGCTTAAAAATTACAGGAAGCAACTTTTTTTATTTAATAAGTACATTAATTTAAGTGTAATTCTATCTAATATCACCTTGCTGGCACAGGGTAAGAAAAAGGAGGAAAGATTGCTGTTAACACAGTCTGGTTTTACTCTGGCTGTGGAATTTGTGCTATTGCAAACCCTCTGAAGTGCTTTCTCAAAAGCTGGTGTAGAAGACTCTCACCAGGACAAGTGGTTTTTCATGTGTTGTTTTATTGACTCACATTTGATGGTTTCCCATGTGTATTTAAAGGCTGAATTCCAGTCCCTAGTGAATGACTCAGAAAACATTTAATTTTGAACTGAATTCATTTGTAATTTCCAACAGAGGCATCTGCTGACCAGTTATGAGAGGGTCCAGGTTCTTGACTCCTACCTATTGTAATCCTGTGGCATGCTTTATTTTGAGCCTTCTGTGCTTATCCTAGATATTTCTTTATAAATGAGTGAAATGAAATATAAGTAGCTTGAAAAAACAATGCCAGTTATTTAAAAAATCCCACTTATGTATCAAAACATGTTAAAAACTCATTAAACTAGTGCTCGCTTTCATGAATCACAGTCTAACACAAGACTGTGTGTCTTTATCTTCATTGTCTCTTTTAATTGACAAAAATTTTCCTCCTTGTTTTACTAGTAAAAGAAAATGTGCAGTCTTCCCTCTACTTTATTTGTCACAAAACAAAATGAAACATCTTGAAGGGAAGTACCACAGAAAAAACATGAACTCTGGAACTGATAAAAAGGGGTACTGTCAAGTGGATATTTTCAGGGGAAATAATCATAGGAATGGTTTTGTGAGTTCCACAAGCCACATGAACAAAATAGCTTGTTTCTCAAAAATTTAATAATTCTAAACACAGAGGAACTTGCACTTTAACATTAAATCCTCATCCATTTTATTTGCAGTTTGTTTCTTGAGGTATTTTTGAAAATGTATAGTTCTACTCTTTTCAGAATAACAAAGTGAGAAACTATCAATCTAATTAGAGCAGCCATGGCATTCAAGAAAGCAAAAACTGATAGCATGGTAGAAAGCTATAAATAGTTTAAAAATTATTCTAATCAGGGGGAAAGAGATTGGAGTCTTCATAAGAAGATTTTGTATTTTTTGTGCCCTGAGGACAAATAATAAATCTGAAGTGTTCAGGAAGCCAATGTAATGAAATGACCTTTTTTAAAAAGCTGATTTTTCTGGGAGAAAATATATGATTATCCTGCAGCTAGATTGCTATTCAAGTAAAGTACCGCTTCACCACTTCATATGCAACAAGAAAGGTACTTGCAGCAGCATTTATTTAATCGAGTCAGACAACATTAAGTTGAACTACTTAATAATAAACGGTATAAACTCAATAAACGGTAACCTGTCTTAGTGGCTGAAGCAGTGCTTCCTACTCCTGTGAAGTACAAGAGAAATAGTGAATATTTGTTTGATATCCAGGTAATTATTATTTCTGGCAGCCTGATTTAAATACTACTTATTTGTATGTGGGCCTTGGTATGAGTCCATTTAACCATAACATTTTCAGTGTAATTTGAGCTTTGCTTGAAAAAAATAAAAGAATGATTAAGTGCAAGTTTCTAGAAGTGGATTTCTGATGTTGACAGAGAGCATGGAAACTATGCTGTTTCTAAGATATAATTTTCTTTCTTTTGAGAGAAGATAAGTTAGTAAGATATTAACTTCAGGGCTTGACCACAATTTAAGCTTGATACTTGTTTCAGAGGCCCTGCAGTTTGGGGGTGGTTGGCCTGTTTTGACGCCTGACCCCTGTGGTGCCGGTGAACTGATCCCAGGAGGGAACCTTTCACTTTGGCTCTGGTCCCCGGTGCTGCAGGAGCCATGACAATGATGCTGTAGCTTGAATGTCTGTGGATTTAAGCTCTATCTTAAAGCTGGTTAGAGTAATTTATCTCCAAAATTCCTACTGCAAAATTGTTTCAATGATTCATTTGCCTAGTGATTAAAAAGGATCTAAATTACAGTAAATTTATTCAAGTCCAGTTTCCACCCTTTGTTCTTATACCATCATTTTCCTTTAGCTTAAAAAGCTCCTTTACAACCCCGTTATATTTAGTGATAGCAGTCATCCTCTCACTAAACAAGACAAGCTTTTTCTCTCTCCTTTTATGACATATTTTACATTCTTCTCATCATTCTAGTAGTCCTTCTCTGCAGCTGCTTCAGCCTAAGTTAATCTTTTTAGAACACAAGCGTTCATAATTGCACACAATAATTGAAGTGATGTCTTAGCAATGCTTTACCAGTACTATACTAATATTCCCCCCTGTCATTACTAGAAATAATTGAACTGATACATTCCAGGGCAGTGTTTGTGTTTTTTCACATCGGTAGCTCGTTGTCAGACTGTGATTGATTCATGTGGATTGCGCTTTCTCCTCAGTCATTTCTACCTCATAGAGCTCAAAAGTATTCTTGTTATTATCTAAAGTGCATGACTTTACACTTTCTACAAGAGACAAAGAATCCACTTTGTATACTTTTTTCCAGTTGTTAATCATACTCTGTTAAAAAAGGTGCTTAATGTCTAATTTTAATGTATCTTGTTTGAACTTCCAGGAGCTGGTTCTTGTTATGTCTTTTATGGTGTGTCTGAAAGTCCTTTATTAGGTGGTATTTTCTTTATGTTAGGACACTTATCTACTGAAATTAAATCACTTCTCAATTTCAAGAAATAAATTATAACCTATAGAGATTGAACACTAAGTTTTTAGTGTAAGGAATCTTTTTTCATATCTAAGCAGAAGGTATACGGTATATTAGCTTTTTTTGAGACTGTAGCAATTTTCAGCTTCCTTCTAAAAATGTGAACCCCAGCAACAGGTATTCCTGTAGCCTCAATTCCTTTTCCCTACAGGTATGTTCTGTTTGGTTTTGCTCTGTTTTTAAGGTAGACTTGGTTTCCCGAAGACTCTGTTTATCATATTCTATATGACTAACCTGACTCAGGATTTGTTCCCACTTGGCCAATGTTTGTATCATTCAGTGTCGCACGTGGTGATTTCAGATCGACTTCCAGAGTACTGATGAAAGTGTTGACTAACAGCAATACTCGTGAAAGTGCTATTTAATGGTCATTTATAAGGGACAGCTGGCCTAAGTGATTCAAGTACCTAATGCCATAACTACATGGTCTGATATTGTTTTGGACTATTTTTGAATATAGGAATATTGGGGATATTGCGTTTTTAAGTAAAGTACCTCAGGAAAGGCTAAAAATGGTATTCTGAAACTAAGCGGATCAGAGTTGACAAAATAAAAAGTTTCAGAATATTCTGGATACAAAAGTGTTTTTTCAGTGAAAACAGATTCCATCATTTTCCTATTATGCTAATTAACAATGGGGAAGAGTAGTTATTATGTGAAATTCAGGCAGTTCAACAAAAATTCATTTGATTAATATATGCAGAATAATACATGTTAGTCAAATACTGTTTTCCTCTGAGATCCCATTAAAAATTTGATCAAAGTTTAATTGCAACATAGGCCAGTTATGTTTAGATGACACTGAAAACATCAAGGCCCTTCAAATAATGGGAATGAAACAAAGGGAATCAACAATTGTCATGAACCAAACTGGAAGTCTGCAGATTTTCTTTTCAGCCAAACAGCTGCACAATATAGAGAAGGGTGCTCTTTTGGTGATGGCACATTGCAATGAAAGGATATCTTTCATTATGTGCAGGTGATTTTAGTTCCAGAAGTTGCCTGAGGACTTGACAGGTATGTACAGGACCTCTTGAATTTTGTGAGCGCACTGTTCTGAGGAGATTGATGATAGAGAAACTCCTGACCAATGTACACTGGATTTCATGAACCCCAGTGGTTTGCTTTGGAATTAGCTGTTCAATATTTTCTTGGGTCCACTTCTTCTCAAGAAGGAAGGTGAAGATAGCTCTGTTCTGCAGTTCTCTAGTGAGGATTGTCATTTGAGAGCTACTTTAGGAAATAGGTTGAAAGGATGAGTTGTAGAGCAAATCCAAACAGAGATATTTGGGGTCTACAGAAAGAGTGGATGCCGGTAGAGTAGGAAGAACAAGACGGCGGAGAAGATGAGTGGAAGGAGGTTTGCTGAAGCAATGGGAGAAGTAGGCATGAGAACAGAGGAACTAACAGAGATGAAGCTGTTCAAATCAAAGTGTATCTGCTTATTCCTTGTGAAAAATTAATCCAAGAACTTAGATATTGGGTTAGGGGGAGTCAGAATGAATGATTTGTACAAAAATGCATGGAAGTTCGTAAGTCAGCCTTCAATTCATGGTCGACATAGGAATTCCTGGAATGTGCTGCAATATGTGGCATAACTGCATTTTTTAATTTAATGTAACACAATCCATTGGTGGTCCTTCAGGAAGGAGTGAAGAATGGGATGTTCTTTCTTTGAGTACAGGGAAGAACCACATAACCACATGATAGCTCAGTAAAGCTCCACAGGAAAAACATAAGCATCAAAGCAGAAGTACTGCTATTCCTGCTTAGGTCATCAGACCAAAGAAAGTCTTTCGTTCAGGAAACCTCATCTGGACAGAAATCTCAGAAACTCTAAAATAAGGTTTTCTATGACATACTGGATTTTAAGACATACTTATGTAACAACAGGAGCTCTAGGAAGGGAGATATCAAACTGGTATATTCTCTAGCAGAGAGCCAATTCTAACAGGATAAAGGTATCTTATAATGTACTAGCTTATACATTTTCCCTGCAAGAAGATCAATACTGATATGAAGCACACTTATCTACCACTATATTTGTAGAGATGTAGTTATTTAACTATTGCTTTCTTGTCCAAATGCTCTGAGGCATTTTGGGCTCAGCTTTTAATATAGCCATACATTCATTTTTATGAATAATGCATCACATTAAAATGATCCACTTCAGCAGCAAAGATTTGTTTGTTTCATAGGGTATTTGTCTTGAAGATAATTTTCAACTTTCCTGTACTAATACAGAATCTTTAGTTACCTTCATGATTTCAAAGTAACCTAGAGAGAACACCAAAAAAACCTGCCTCACTCACCACTACTTCTCAGCTTTTTTTTGCTGTCCTTTATGTTCTTTATAGAATCTTTCAATAACTCTTACTTTTTTCCTACTTCAAACAGTAAATTAAATTTACTGAGGTAGCTGTCCCTAATAGTATGATTCTCCTAAAACAATCCACCCACATTACATGTCTCTGAAGATTGCCATTTGCACAGAGTGAGTAGAATTAGCTATAAAAAAATTTAAAATCTCTGAATGCCATGACTGCAGTGTGTATTGGGAATTTGTTTTGGCTCATAGACTGTGATCGCTAACAAGAATCTTTTTTTT
>VZTV01114586.1:0-30167 GCA_013400875.1 Anhinga rufa | reverse complement strand
GGCGGCCCCTGGGCGCGGCGCGGCTGCCCCCTGCCGCCCGCCGCCCGGGCGCGGCCCGCGGGAGCCCGCTCTCCTGAGCCGGAGGAGATCTGCTAGTGCCGCCCCGCTCCAGCTGCCGCAGTTTCCAGGGGTGTATTTCCAGGGAGTCCCTCGCCAAGGGGAGGTGCGGTGCTGCCACCTGCGTGCGGGAGTGACCCCCTCCGCCCGTCTGTCTTGTAAGAAAGGCCACTCTGTCCTAACTTTGCTCCCCCCAAGGGCACTTGGGCACTGCGAGGCGTCCTCCATCAGGAAACACAGAAGCCCAGGCCACTTTTAAAGCTGCAAAAACCATTCTGCTGACGCTTCCAGCAACCGATGCTGTTTCCAGTTGCAGTTTTGCCAGGGCAGCACTCGGAGAAGTAGCTGCGCTCTGCAAGAGGGTCCCTGCTGAAGTGCTGAGCCTTCACTTGAGAAGGCTGGGCTGCCCTCGGAGAGCTGCTGGCAGCGCGGCTGCCGCCGGTGAGCAAGCGTGGGGCAGGAGCCCGGGGAGCCGACCCTAGCCCCATCCCGGCTGCGCAGCCCTTGCTCAGACCTCAGCCGAGCCCTCTTGCCTGCCTGCGTCCCTCTGCAAGCTCTCCCGGCGGTCACGCAGGGCTCGCAGTGCTTCCTGCGGAGGGAGGGCTGGTGTGAGACTCGCTTCATTAACGTGCGTGGCTCCTTCAGGGAAGTGCTGTGTACACCGTTACAAAGGGCGGACAGTGATGGCAGGCTGAGTCACTGCTGCTGCCCTCGCGCAGTCCCCCTCCAACAACACAGCAGCATCCTGAGGTTAGAAACCTCTTTCAAAACACTGGCACCAACCTCCATGCCAGGATGCTGGGTACCGCTTGAGCGCTGTCCGTGAATTTGAACCTTTTCTGCTAAGCGTGGGCTTTACCCAGCACTGCTGACCACGAGCTAGCAGCCCTTGCATCTGTGCGAGGCCTGGGACGTGGGGAGAGGGAGTTTATGAACCAAGCCAGCAACGTCAGCCCTGCACCAACGTGAAACTGCATCCATGAGTTTGATTTACTTGTCTGACTTTTCCCTTCCTACTTAAAACTAGAGTGATGGTACTTAGCCAGGTAAAAGCTACTCTCATGTCTCTGCTCACTCCAAGAGAGAAACAGTTTCTAGAGCAGCAGAACAAACACCACCTGCTTTCCAAGGACTGTCTAGTGTGTAACTTCACGGGTGTGCAGTAAATGATTAGTCTTTCAGTGAGGACATTTAAGGCTATTATTCAATGCAAGCGCCTGTTTTCACACAACTCACAGCCCGGTGCCTTTGGGACCACCCTCTCTGCTCACACTGCGCCATGGGTTAGGGAGCTGGCAGGGCTGGGGAAGGGCACAGGACAGACAAGAAAATCGACACGTGCACACGTGAAGAACAACTGCGTAAGCCTCGCTTAGCAAAAATGTGAGTAACCCCACATCCTGGTTTCCCCCTCTTTCTCATGTGATTTCTTCCAGTTCTTTTTTTTTTTTATTATTTTTAGTGGAATAGGCAGATTTTCTGATTCCGCGGCTGAAGTGGTCTTTAACCTGTTTGTTTGACTGTTAGTGTGGTGGGGGAAGTTTTAGAGCCGCCAGTGAGTTGCAAATACCCTGTTTTTACCCTGCACTTAAAGACTTTCTTTCTGATCTAATTGCATGCTTTTCAGACATTTCTTAACAAAAAAATAAAAGGAAAATTACAAATTAGGGGCTAAATTTAGTAGGGAGGTGCATCCCCAGAACGGGAGGGGAGGGAAGGAGCAGGCAGTGACCAGCTCAGTGGAGCACACTCGTGGAAGGTGAAGAACTTTCCGCTCAAATCCTTGTCTGAACTCAAGCAAGTTTGAAGTTTCCCTGCGTTGAGATGGACCAGGAGCACACACTCTTCGAGTTCAGTGGTTTTGTGAAGACATACAGGGCTACGTGACTGGCAAGATCTTAACTCCCGCTTTGCCTTTGCCCGCTCTTGCGAGCATCTTCCCCACCTGCCCAGAGCATCTGCGGGTGTTGCAGCAGAACTGAAGGTCAGAGCTCGGCAGCCTGCGCCCTTTGGCCCCAGCAGCAGCGTGAAGCTGGCCTGGAACCAGCGATGGCTGGCCTGGAAGCTGCTCTGTGTCACCCTTCGTGTGGCACAGCTCTGCTCTTGCGGGGTCCTTGTGCTCCGGAGGTAGCACTTTGCAGCAGACTGCCACTAGATGGAGCGGTGTCTGAGCTCTCACAAAGCCGGGGAAAAGGCTTGGATGCGGTTTTAAAGCAACTGCAAGTGAAACGTGAAATGCAAGCGACTGAATGTAAAATATTTTTCTTTTCCTAAGACTTCTTTATAAAAGGAACGTTTGCCAGCTGAGATTTGTGAGGAGGAGTTCTGCTTCCCTGTAGGGAAATGCAGCTTTCCTCCTATAACCTGGAATGAAGCGACCTCCTGGCAGCCCCGGTTGTGGGAGGAGTAGCCAGCAGCACCAGCTGCTCTCTGTCTCAGGGTGGTGACATCCTCCTACCACGTCCCTTCGCCTGCTCACTCTCCTCACAGACTGCAATGTGTGGGCCCCCCTCTCTCTCCCCACCCTGGTGCACTGCTCCTGCGACCATCCTCGCAGCCGATGCCCTGGACCAGCTCACAGTGCCTCCACGGGTCTGGCTTGGCTTTCGGCACCTGGAAGTTCATGAGAGCCTCTTGCCAACCAGCTGGAAGCTCTCATGTCAGCTTGAGAGTTCACCCAAGCTGCAGCATGAACTGATTTCACCCGGTTACACCCCCCTCCTGCAGAGGCAGCCTGGGGAAGCCTGGGCCATGTGGCAAGTGGGGTCCAGGCAGGGCAGCCTGGACCTCAGGTGTCCAAATGCTGCTTCTCCTTGAGTCCATACTGGGGCTGGAGTTGGTGACACCACCCACATCTCCCTTCAGCATGGTGCCTGGCCACAGATAAGGTGTTTACCTGGATGCAGGAGATCAGACATGCTCCCAGGGCTGGTGCTCAGGGCACTGCTTGCCTGCATCAGGAACATCCTCCCTCCCTGGCTTTACTGCCACCGAGTGCGCTCATGCATTTGCCAGAGTGCAATGACCGCACGCGGCTCTGACCTGCACGGCCCCACGCTGCGGGTCAGGAGTGCCAGGCTGGGTCCCTGCTGGGGTCCATCTCACCCATTGCCCCTTCTGGGGTGGCCAACGCCAACAGCTCTGGAAGAGGGCGCCAGCAGAACTGCCTGTGCCGGAGGCATCTGACCCCGCATCTCCTAGCCCTGCTGTTAGCTGCGTATTGACTCGTGCTCTGAAGTCCTGACATGTCCACGCGTAGCGGCATCCTGTGGTGTGTGCATATGTTTCAGGCGCTGCAGTGTCGGGTGCTGTGCAAGGCGGTGTGCATCTCAGAAGTTGTCTGTTGCAGAGATGCAGAATCCCAAACCCAGTGCCCCACCATCAGGAGCACATGTGGTGCTGTGGGGTGAGGGCATGGGTGGCAATGCTTTTGTTTGATAGCAACCCTTCCTTTCTTAGAGATGCACTGTGAGAGGAGATAGGGAGGCCTTGACAAATGGATGACCAAAGATGAAAAGTAAACAAATTGGGGTGAATTAGAGAGGCACGTCCAGCTGCAGACCAGCAGCAAGCCTCAGCTGGCTTTACTGCCAGATTTCACTGGGCAACGCTCCCTCTGTCACTTCTGAGGCAATGCAATCCCAAATAACGTTGTGTTTCGTTAAAGGCTGTATGTGTCCAACGTTGCAGACAACTCTCCCCTCTTTGTAAATGGCAGCGGTCAAAAGATAAATCCATCTGCACAGCAAAGAGGGTGAAAGCTGCAGGTAGCCTTAGCCCACATACTGAATAAGGAATAACAAGAGCTTGGGAGCCTGAGGCAACATATTTCAGAGCTGACAAGCTGGAAGACTTGGCTTCCTTCAAACGTACCTGGTCTCCCCAGTGAGTAATGATAATAGGATCCAGGCAGGGAATCGGACATCAAGACAGACTGAAGGTTACAGCACGCTATTCAGATGAGCCGGGGCCCCAGAGAGGCAACCATTTGCTAAAGCTGCACAACTTTTGTCAAGTACGTTTTGAAAACTTTGACTGACCTTGAAGGGTTGGGATTGAAGAAACATTGATGTGTAGAGACCGTTTCTCATGCTCTGCAATGCTTCGGCTCATCATTGGAGAGCTTTGACTCGTGGGCCTTTCAGTTTGATGTTGTGACTCTTGTTCCAAAGACCTTTTATGGCTTTTATGGCTGGGGATTGTTTCACCCACCAGGAAAACACAGTAGATTTAGGAATGGTTATTCAGCAATGACTGGGTAACACAGAAGCAATCACTTTGGCATTAGAGAAGGACTTTTTTAAGCAGTGCATATAGACAGACTTAAGAACATGCCTGAGAAACTGGGATGCCCCTTCCTGTGGTTCATTGTGGGGTCTGTTCTGGTGTGCATTCTGGAGGTACACCCCCTGAACCCCAATGTGGTGATCCCTGCCTGTAAGGTATCTACTCTTTGGGGGGAGGTGTGTGGTTGGATCAGGATTTCCGGACTGCCTGAGCTTTTTCATTGGGTTGCAGCCTCAGCTGAACTTTGCTTACCTTAAGTCCTAATGTAGAGGGACAAAAATACATCACAGAGAGCTTTTCAGTCAAGTTTTCTAATCATTTGCAATTTAGCTGCAAAAGATGGAAAAAATGTCAAAAAATTATTAGAAACTTAAATACTTTAAAACTTTAAGTTTGATTAAGAATGATATCATTTGATAAGGGAATGTGTATATTATCCGACTAAAATTCAGAAAAAATAATGTCTCTGAGATGTAGAATGAGGTTCTTAAGTGAAACATTTGGTGTGATTCAGCACTTATCTACAGCTGAACTGCAGCATCGTGACAGCATTGTGCTCCCAAAGGCTCCTTATAACCGAACTGAGGCATACCAGAGGGGAGGGTTTTCCATAACAGCAGCCGTCAGTTTTCCATAACAGCAGCCATCAGCTCCTGTGTGGGTACTTTTCTACCATTAACCTCTAATCCTTTTCTAAAAAGCAGCAATTGCCATTGCGGGGAGGTTGCTCTGTGGAGGCATTATGGGGGCCCTTCTGCCCATCTGAATGGTGTCAAGCTGTGGTTGGTGCTATTTAGTTGTGCCCATTGATACGTTGAGTGACAGAGACTGTAAAATACCCTAGAAAGGTGAAACCACAGACATGGCTCCACTCATCGTGTTTGCTTTTAGCCTTACCATGGTGATATGGGAGAGCAGACCTGTACTAGCAGGATGTAAAACAAGATGGGCAACAGGACAGTTTCGCCATCCAAATCTTGGGCTTCCTAACATGGTTGGCTGCTGCCCACCTCCTGTTCCTGGCTCAAGCTTCTAGGTCTTCTGTGGGCTCTGCAGGTGATGCCAACTTCTGCTTTGTGTTTATAGAAAAAAAAACACTTATAACTGTTTAAAACCTGAAGTACCTTAAATTCTTGACTGGAGTCCATCACACTTTAAGGGTAAGAAAGGCACCCTGGGTGTGGGGGTGTGTGTGCATATAGAGAGGTGTGTTGATCTCTTGTCCTAGAGTTATTAGCATACAGTCATGGAGAGCTGTATCCTAATACAGCTTAACTGTCCTCAGCAAAATTGCTAAATAATGAAGCTCCAGCCACAAAATAGTCCCACTGGTTATGCGTGAACCAGAAGAAATTTGATTTGACTTCTGTGCTCCAGCTGTCATGAGCAGGGTTGTCAGGTCAGAAGAACATTTTCCTCGGTTCACAATCAGAGCACGCCTGATCTGGAGCTGCTGAAAAACCAGAGCTGAGCAACAGCATCCCCTGCAGCTGACCCTGTGCCTTCGCTAACCTCCGGTACTGGCTGCACATCATGGTGGGTATAGTGTAAAATAAAGCTGTCTTGCTCTACTCCTGTGGCATTTTTCTCACTGCTAACGGGAAGAATTTTGGCTAATGTGAGTGCAGTGAAATGCCAGTTGCAGCTCAGTTAATGTATGCTAAGTAAGCAATTTCATTAGCTAGTAGTCAGTTTGCAGGATAATTTCATTAGTCTGATGTGCATCGTTACCTCTCCTTTCATTTGTATGGGAATTATAAATTTCACTTCGATGTGTATTTTTTTCTTCCTTTTCTATTTACAGTTTCTCCTCTCTGCTTCCTTTCACTGCTATCCCTCCCCTACTTGCTAATGATATCTTAAAGTGAGCTTTGAATTGTCCTAAATCATAGAATAGAATATGAGTATTTCAGCTGGAAGGGACTTCCAATGATCATCTAGTCCAAATGCCTGACCACTTCAGGGCTGACAAGAAGTTAAAGCATGTTACTAAGGGCATTATTCAAATGCCTCTTAAACCCTGACAGGCCTGGGGTGTCGACCACCCCATATCCTTCCTTTTTGTACCTTGCTTCAAAGAGTGGCTTTTGGATGTATGTGTACACAGCCACGTATGTAACCATGCCAGTGCCTTGCCCTGCATAAAGTCTGTGCCAAAGTATATCTCGAGCCCTTCACTGTCTGCTCTCCTGACAGCTTGTGGTGTACCTGTGGTTGCGTGGACTGAGGGATAGATGGGCTGTTGAGATGTTCCTCTGGTGAGGCCAAGTGTGTGGCAGCCCAGCTCCATTAAAACTTGTCTTCTCCATGTGCCTCATACTTTGCACTTCTCAGGGCAGGGTGCTGATAATATTTATGCTTCCTGACAGGGGATAAAGAAGTTCTGCCTTCCTCACCCTCCTCTTCTTCCCATTGCTGCTGGATGAAACTTCCCTCAGCAGAGAATTCTTGTGGTTGTCGTGTGGCTACTCTCTCTGTATGATGGCATTTCTCACTGACGACATTCATCCATCCATCCATCCATCCATCCATCTACCCACCACATATCTTCCTCCCTCCTCTTCTCTGCTCCCTATGACCATGCCACTGTTCACTCACCCCTGCTATTTTAAACCCATTTTTTCTCTTTGCCAACCAGGGGCTGCTGACGGGGGCTCATTTCTGGGCTATGTGCTGCCTCACCTGAAGTGGAACAGGCTGAGGCTTCCCACCACTGTGACTGGTGGTGTTTTACCTCTCTCTGAAACTCATGGTCTGCTTTTTGGAGGTTTTTCAGAAGCTATTCATGCACTGTTACTTTGAAATTGTATTTGCAATAACTTATTTCTGGAGCTTTTCTGTTGTGCTGTCTGTGCTGGCAATTAATTACTGAGGCAGCTTATTTACAGGCAGCGCTTACTTCTAGCACCTCCAATGAGATGTGAATAGCAACATTTTTCGTTGCTGGCACAGGGAGGTAGATATATCCTCTTTCACGGCAAGACTGTAATCTAAACAATAACTCTGAGAGAGATTCAACCTTCTTTAAAAAAAAGAAAAAGTTAAAAATTCACCCTTTGAAATCACATGTATTGGCCAGTAACCTTGGGCTTGTTTATGCTGCCTTTTTAACATTTTTTTATTGTTGCTGTTTACACTTACATAAAAGCAAAGGTTGTTCTCAGCTGTTCCCATGCTTCAAGGTTGTACTCTTTACAGCTCTCGCATTGGAGCACTTTGCAGCAGACTATTAAAAATCTGACAAACGTGAGTCCCTCTTCCCCCCCCATCCCTTGTCCCTGGGAAGGACACGTGCAGCGTTAGCATTTGGTACTGAGAGTTCAGTTACCTTCCAACAAGCTGCATTTTGCTGGGAAGCTGCAGGTTGGGGACAGTGTGCTGGCTCCTTCATCACCCCGTGGCACAGCAGAGGCTGGACAGAAAGTCCTGGTGGATGCATTCAGCATCAGCCATCTCTGTTCCAGAGCTTTGGATGATCTTCTGACCCAGGCGGGGGGGAAGGGCAGGACCTGCACCATCTGCTGCCTGGGGGGCTGGCGGGGGAAGGCATCTGCAGTCCTCATGGGCTTGTACAAGTCAACACGACAAAGGTGTGACCTATGATTTCCTCAAGAGCTGGTTGAAAGCCAAAACCACACTGGGGTTTGTGATTTTTTTCTTCTCCTTCATGTTAAGTAGAAGCTGTCCCATAAAAGCCAGATCCGAATCAACCAAACCTCAACCTGCATGAGCACTGGCATTTTTTCTACTGTTTCTTTTTCTCTTACCCTTGTGTCTCTGCTTTACTTCTGCTCAGAAACTTTAACTAAGTAGTCACAAATCCATTCCCTTTGACATACCGGCTTTGCTCTTTATCTGCATTTTTCCAGTCCCAGCGACAGTCATGATGCTGATAGGGTCATGGCTGTAACCACACGCTGCAGGTGCCTGACAGTGCTCAGAGAGATTTGGGTGATGCCTCTATCCACCACCTTCCCCACAATCCAGCAGGATGGAAGCCTCACGGCAGGCTCGGTACTGGGATTGTGCTTCCAAAATTGCTGAACTGCCATTGTGGACTTAGAACTGGACACTCTACCTGCAGGAATAAGCATATGAGCTCTGCAGGCTGCCCATGCATTTATGTACTTCCTTAATGCATGATTACCAGCTTTGCAATTTGATGTGCCCAGATTCAGGAATGATGCCTTTATTTATGTCCGAACATATCACTGCAGTATTTAAGCTCCTTTATGCCCTGTTTCGGAGCAGAGCATGTGGGCCTGTTGCCAGCAGCAGGCAGGGCCAAGCAGATATTGCTCCAAACCAGCTGTGTGTGCCCATGACCGGTGCCGGGAGCATCTCATGCTCCCAGCACACGCACCAGTGCACAACCCTGCCACCTCGAGTCCACCTTCAACAAATCACTTAATTCTTCTCCCTGCCTGCTGCTGAAGCTGGTTGGGTGTAGAGCAGTGGGAAGGATAATGCTTTCCAAAATCCCAGCCCTTTCCAGAAACTTTGCCTTGCCTTGAGGGGCAATGCAGAGCTGCTCCTGGCAACCACCTGAAGCCTGGGCTGCCCAGCCTGTGCTTTCCAATGGTCCTTTTTCTTCCTTCAGATGGTGCTTTTGGCAACGAGCAGCACACTAAAGCAAGACCCCCAATGATTTTCCTGCCCCACTCTTCAAAATAACATCTGTCTACAGGGAAGGCTCTTTTTCACTCAAAGAAGCACCATTTTACCCTGTATTTTGCTGCTGCACATCCACAGCTCTGAGCTCTGGCACCTGCAGGATGAGGGCTGCTGAGAGGGGCCACCAGGGCATGTGTGTTTGCACCCTGCTGGTGCCATACCTGATGCTTTGCTGCTGGCACCCAGCTTTACCGTCCGCTGAAGCATGTCCAAGGGCTGTTCTCTCTCCCTGTATTTTAAAGATGTGCTTTAAAATAAAATGAAAGCTGCCCGTGATGTCCCAAGGAGTCAGACACTGGAGAAAGCCCCTTACTGATTTTTGGACAGGCAGGAGGACAAGGAAATTGTTTCCAACTCTTGCTGAAGTCCAGAAGCACATGTTACAAAAGAATAATTTTCTGAAGAAGGAGGCTCAGCTTTCTGTCACTGTCTGCACACCTTCACAGCTTTCCTTGGCTCAAACCCCTTCAAACCCTGCAAGAACAGTGCTGTGCATAAGCAGACGAGGAGCAGGACTAGGCACCTGGGTTTCAGGCCCCCAAGTCTATGCAGTTCTCTACCTTCTCTCACCATTTGCACTCTAGCACAGGGGAGGTCGCTCCTATCAGTCACAGTTTTGTGCCTTTTGCACTTCTTTTTCCACTCAGCCTCAAAAGGTGCCAAGCAGATGGAAACCTCTGAGGGATACAGTGACCTTCAGCTTTGGGTTAAGCCCTGATGTCCATCATGGGCTGTAGCACTGGAGACTGTTTTAAACGAGGTCCTGCCGTTGTGTGGTGGGTAACCCCACTCACTCCCAGTCCTCCCAGATCACCTCGCTTTGTGCAACCGGCATTGCTGGCTTTGAACATAGTGCAAAGCACTTTATCCTCGCCATGCTCTGCTTCCCCATGTGTAGCATGGAGACAAGGGCAATCCCCAGCCTCCCAGGGATGAATGCTCCCAGCGTTGCAGTATGTGCGGGTGCAAAGAGACCTTCAAAGCACTGCACTGCTCCTGATGTCCCCTCTGCAGCCTCCTGAAGCCAGGCTGCTCATGGAGGTGGACAAGGACCATCTGGGAAAGAAGCACTCCTTCAAGTCCATCTCTGCTGCAGGTAGGTGTCCAGCTTTTGTGACTTGCTTTGAAATTTGCTCCAGTGATTTACGCCCACAGGGAGGAGCAAGCTGACCTGGGGAAAGGGGTCTGCCTTCGTTCACACGTGCACAGAGACGGCAAGGTTTAATGTCTGCAAAGGGACAAGGGTTTTAAAGCCATTCTGGAAACGTTTAAATAAATAAACAGCGGGGTTGGCTTATCCCTGTCCTCACAGAGCTGAAAAGGGCCGCATTCAGTGCCCGCTGAAAATGCTGCATGTTTCCCCAGTGACATGGGCTGTGGTCCAGGCTGAAAGTGAGTGTGCCGGGGTTATCCGGCAGCTGTGCCAGATCTGCAGAGCCGTAGCATGAGGGAGATGCTGACACGTTATCGTAACTGATTAATGCCATCCATCAATGCCTGATTAAAATGAACAGAAATGTTTTTTCTTCCACTGCAGCAGAAGAGCTCTCTTATGCAGAAAGTGCTTCTCTTAATTACTACTCTGTAAACCCTCAGCGAGGCAGAGCATCAGCATTGTAGCTTAATTCCTCTCTGCTGTAATAACCTTCTCATTTCATAAGTGCATAAGGCAGGATAATAGGTGTGGGGTTTGGTGTTCTTTTTTTTTTCCTTTCATTTGTATCAGAAGCATCCTTCATCCTCTAATGGAATTGCAGAAGATGTAGACAATAAGGCGGCTATTCTTACAGCAATTAGAGGCAAAGCCATGCTGTAATCTTTGCAGAATGGGGGAGCTGAGGCTGAGATTGCAGATCCAGCTTTCACAGCTGGCTTGTTTCTATTAGCGGCTCATCTGAGCTCCCTCTCACAAATTCTAGGTGAAACCCTGGCTTGACTGACATCAGTGGCAAAACTCCCATTTGCTTCAATAAGGTCAAAATTTCATTCACTTTTTTTTTTTTTTTAATGCCATTACACATTTAATTTGAATAGACAAAGTTACTTTTTAAAGTGTTTGCTGCACAGGTACCTCAACCACTTTAAAAATTGTGTCAGTGGACACCTCAGAAAGTGTAACATCATTGCAAAACCTGGGTGTGACAAGGAATCCCATAGGAAACAGACACAGCTGGCACTTGTATATAGTAATACCAGTAAAAGGGCATATATCGAATTGGGGGGAGTGTCTAATGCTGTAATTGTAAGATTTGGGCAGGATTTGAATTGTGTAAGGGGGAAAAAGGGATGGACAGATTCCCTTAGAAGATGCTATGCCCCTGAGATGCTGGCAAGCACTCACCAAAAGATTTCGAAGACTTTTTGTAAATCAAAATTAAAAGTGAGTTTGGGCTGTGCAAGAGAGTGAAGGTAAAATATAAAACAAATGCAAGAGATTAAAGGCAAAATATAGAACAACGGCAGTCACAGGAGGGGCTGGGAGAAGGCATGGGGGGAGAGAGGAGCAAGAGCCGCCCTGCGCATCCCCTTTACTCTGCTGGCAAACGCAGAAAGCGGGAAGTGAATCTTCATAATGGCTTTCTAGCTTCCTGCTGGGTTAAGAAGGGATTATTTCAGCTCAGCCTGGAGGCTGGTGTGGCGGCAGGACAGAAGAGCACTGTGACACCTTGCACCGTGGGGATGTGCTGCAGTGACGAAAGGCTGCATCCAGCCCCTTCCCAAACATCAGGGATTCTTCCAGGGCAAAACCCAACAGGGCCAGTGAAAACCAGAAAAGCTCTTTTTCACCTAAAAGTTGCTTTATTTCTCCTCCCATTGAGAGTGGTACAAAGAGCTGGGAAAGGCTGGTTTAACAAGCCAAGGCAACGTGGGAGAGGTGAGCCGAGGATGAGGAGGCAGGGGCAGGCAGAGGAGTGGCAGCCTTAGCTGGCACAAGTGGAGATGTGGTGCAGGGTGAAAAGGCTGGGAAGGTGCCCACTCTTCTGCACTGGGTAATGGGAGGTTGGAGAGCCCAATGTGTGAGGCAGAGATAAATGCTGAAAAAAGCCTTGAGCATTAGCATCAGCAATTTGAGCCTTCCTGTACTGTTGCTACAAGAAGAAAGGAATGTCTATGTGTGCCAAAGTGGTTTCAACAAGGAGAATCAGCACCGCTTTCCACATCTGTGGGGACCAGTGCCTGGACAAGCCAGAAAGTGGTCAAGGATCTCCAGAAAGCTGGGAGCAGAGCTATAAGCTGCACCCAGTTGCCTGAATCTCAGCCCAAAAAACCAAAACCAACCTTTAGCTCCACATTTCTGGATGTGAACTTCCAGATAGCAAGTCAGACAAATCCAGTCCCCAACCAGAGAGCTGGGGCGATCTTTGAGCATCTCTCAAAGTTGCAGTCTGGAGGGCCACAGTTCCTTCTCCATACTGGTTCCAGATCTGGTCCTTGTGATGAGAAGCAGAGTGGCTCCTGGCAGGCTGACTGTCAGGGCAGCTGAATAGCTGGCTGTGTGGTGTTTGCTGTGTTAAGCTTCATGAGTTCTTTAGCCCTGCAAAAACCTTCTCTTGTTTGGTGCACCCAAGACATTGGCTCCTTTGTAAGGGAAAGAGGACTTGTTTCTTGTTGTTTCCAGGGGACCTCTCTGAATTCCTACCAGCATATCCAGCTATAGCCACATCCACCAAAACATGGGTGTGGGAGCTGGGGACAGCCAGCACAGAGCTCTGCCCCAGGGGCACCACTGGCTTGAAGCCACAGCTGCAGCACCAAGGACTGTGTGAGCATGGGACACGCTGCTTGCACTGCATGTTTGTGCTATAAGGAAAGGCAGGGTGTGGGCAGCCAGTATGTCCATGCAAAGCTGGAAGATGTTCAGAAGGGTGGAGACAACTGAGCAGGTGCGTCTCCATTCACCTCTCAGTCCAGCTCAGGAAGATGCTGTTGAAACCATAATCCCAATTGTCTCCACTTACCGCACTGGCTCTCATCAAAGAGGTGTCTTGGGGCACATGCGTGAAACATGTCCAATGCCCCTTGCAAATATAGATGTAAACTTTAAATCCTTGCGGTGTTGCAAAGAGAAGGCTTATGCAGACAACTACTTCTCCGATGTGGCAGACTGAGGTTTGTTCCAAGCCAAGGTTCACCTTGAAGCTCTTGTGTGAATGAGCAAATTAAAAGCCCAGAAAAGGCAAAGACCAGAAATGACTCTGTGATTAGTCTTATCCAATTCTGATAAGAGCATATTTTGGTCAGCCATGTATGGGACACAGGAGACTCAAAAACCCCAGGCAGACAAAGCAAATTATATCCCCCAGAAGAAGAAGAGGCTGCTGCAGCCTGATAGGAAACGTGGCTCCCCAGGGAGATGCCCAGAGGCAGGACTGTGCTCTGAACAGTGGCTCTGGCTTACCACAGTATCAAAATGTCAAGGTTGCAAAAAGTCACTTAATGGCCTCAAAGCCCAAATTATGTATAATTGGTTTTCACTGTAGGTTTTTGATTGATGATTTTTATGAGTGAAATCAACCAGGTAGGAAATCCCACCTTAAATCCACTGTTAATTTTTAGATGCCCTGCCCAAAAAATCTTAGAGCCCACAGCTGTGTCTTGTCTGTCTCCTCCCTCCCTTCTCTTCTCGCCAGCTGCTTGCTCCTGCATCACCACCATTTGAAAAACTTCCAGAGGAAAAAAAAACCTGCAAGAATTTTCCTGTCTTTTCTTCTTTGCCCTCATTTCTAGACGTGGTGTCTTTTTAACATTTAATTGTTCTAATTGCATAATTATCTGTCTCACACAATCATGATTCGCAGCTTTAAAATGTTCTTTAATTTCTGGATGAACATATCATTCAATTGCTCTCATGGAAACCAAGGTGAAGTTGTCTTGCCTGGAGGGGAGGATGGCCCAAAGACAGAGCACCAGCTCCCACTTCAAACTGAGCTGGATTTGCTGTGGTTTCTGTCCCTGTGGAGATGTCCCCAAGACTAAAGGGCCACATCTCTGTGTTCCACCTCTGCAACTGGCAGAGGTGTAGAAGGGGGAAAGTTTGGGTATAAAAAGCAGGAGACAACTTCAGCATCCCTTTGCCTCCTGGCAGAGCCAGACCTCCCTGTGCAACATTTTGGGGGTCTACCATCTGTAGGGATGCAGGCACAAGCTGCTCAAGGCTTAAGGAGCAGAAGGGTCCCAGCAGAGGTGAAACAACATCAGAGCAGGCAGAGCTGAGGTCTGTCATTCCTTTGTCTTCTCAATAAACTCGATACCCAGCTAAATACCCAACGTTCATCTTCAGCAGCTCCTAAGGGCTCCATTAGCCATTTTAGGGGCTTTGTACTCATATGACATGGCACTTCAGGGCATGGTTTAGGAGACATGGTAGTGTTGGGTTAACGGTTGGACTTGATCCTAGAGGTCTTTTCCAACCTTAATGATTCTATGATTCTGTGACTCAACTTGTTTCAGAGTCTGAATCATGAGCTTCTGCACCACGGCATGATGGGGTAGGTTAGTGTGGATCTTAGCCTGGTGCTTTTCCAAAAGCAGGAATGGTTCCCGAATCTGTATTATTATTTTTCATTACTCCAGGTGTGCTGGGAAACAGGACGTTAACAGCAGAACCAGCAGCAGCCCCATGGGACTGGAAGTGCTGAACATGGCTCGTCCCAGCAGCAGGGACATGTCCCCAGATAACCCAGATCAACTGAATGGTTAAACAACCGTAATCCAGCAGTCACAGATAGTTTTGTGATGCTTTTAAAGAGCAGAGTGCTTATTTGCTCCAGATGACTCTGCACAGGGAAGTGTTCAGCTGGGGACAGAAGAGGTGTCTGCCTCTTTCCCTCTATACTATTGAAGTTAAAGCAGTCAGAGATGTACACAGAAAAGCGGCTCTTTGTAGTACTCTGCAGAGTGAGAAAGTTATGAAGTGTAAAAGCAGACAGCCTCCCTATGTTCATATACTGACTGAAAGCCTGGGAATTACTAGTCTGCATTTCTTGTAGTAGGCTTTCCATATTTATGTTTTCCTTGATCGCAGCTAGACTCAATGTATACGCGTTGGATTTACTGAGCTTTCGCAGTAAAGAAGGTGCTGAGAATCCCTGGCTCAAAACTGTGGGGTTTGAAGTGTATGGTAGAGACTGAATTTGGTGGCAGGTGCCACCAAAAGTAGTTCTTAAAGTCTGAGTGAGTGGTCAGTCCTGAAGAGGCACGTGACAGGTAGGGGTTTTTTTCCATGTTTTCCGTCTCTTTTTCAAGAGCGTTATTACTTATAAGTTAAATAAGTTACAGCACAAATACACCAATACTCTGCTTTGTGACTTCTATATGTGGAAACCAACCTTGTAGCCTGGGAGGGCTCAGCAGATGAACAATGTCTGTGCCAGGATATGACTTGAACTTGGAGAAAGGGCAACACTCATGTACAAAATACATGAAAATTTAAAGCTGGCTCAGAGTGCCAGAGAGCTGCATTTGGAGGATTTGAAATTCCAGTGAGGATTTCCCAGGCAATGGCCATGCCTTAAGGCAGGCCAGCGTCCTGTGTAACTGAAATGCTGGAGCGCTGACCTGCCTATTCACTAGGGCATGCAGGGAGGGGAGGTTGTACAAGAAGCCTTTTGCTTCAACAAGGGCACTTTTTTTGATCATGCTGGATGATCTCTTGCACACCCTAAATGTCTTCCACCTGTTCAGGAGAACCAGGCCCATCCAGGAACATGAAACCTCTCTTCTTGATCCAGCACTGCTGATGCTGCTCCTCCCTTTCCATACCAGCCCTGTGCAAGGACTGAGCTCACGTGATACGTGCAGAGCCAAGGCTGGATTCAGAGCTGGTTCTTTCACTGCTGCGCTGCCCCATCCAAAGTGCATGATTAGGAAAATGAGACCCTCAGCTGCTCTGAAATGTGATTCAGCTCCAGAAAATTTTCTTCTATTCCTCTTTTTATTTTATTTATGAGAAAGGAGGGAGAAGGCAGAGCTGAAGGGAGAGCCAGACGATGTAGCTGGGGAGCTGCGCCTCTTGTGGGCTGCGAACGGGCATCAGAGTGGATGTAACAATCCCTCTTTCAAAGACACTCTTGTGCAGCATCCCAGGTCCTGCTTGTGGAGCTCCACAAAGCACAGCCCAGAGTCAGAAAAGCTTCTGCAGGACTGTGCTGTACAACAGCCACAGGATGTGTATTACGGGAGATGCTTGAGTTACTGGCTCTTGACGGCTCTCCTGCAGCTCACCAGGCAGCAAGGCATCAGCCACATCAGCTGTTGGTGGTGGCTGTGTGCTTGGGTCAAGGCCAACCAGACCAGGGGAGATGGGGCATGAAGCAGGGCATACTGTGCTCACCTGGTTTCAAGGAGGACAGGGGGAGCCTGCGGTACTGATTGCTGCTGATGTGGGGCTGATCCAAGCTGCTCCCCAGGCTGTTCAAACATAAAGCACACAGCCCCATGGTATTAGACTTATCAGAGCTATTTCAAGAGGCCATTTTCAGAGACCCTTTGTATTTGGTGCTGTACAAAATCTCCCCCCAGATGCACATGCCATCCTAGAAGAAAATACCAGTTCCCAAAAGACTTGGGGAACACTTATATCTAGAAAAAAAACCCAACATTAAAGAGCTTCACTGCTTTGGAAATGGTTCGTTAGTCTATTAAGGGTGAAAAAAATCTTTCTGAAGCTGGTGCCTGAGCAGCACTTATATCTCAATTATCCCCATGTTGCGTCACTGTGCGTGAGATTATGAGCTAATGCTTTTTTCATGTCTTCTTCAGCACAAGTTTAAGAACAACTTTTATCTCTGGTCACGTCAATTCTTTGGTCAACTCAGCAGCAAAGGTGATGCTTGCTGCCCTCATGCTGGAGAGTCCACTAACGAGGCTGAGTGATTTATTCATTAAGGGCAGGGAAATCTGGAGCTTTATTCAAGAGGCCCTGGTGGGAAATTTGCATGAAAATTTCATGCTGTTCACTTGCAGGATCCCTGCCTGGCAGCAGGTGCCCTTCCCTGCCAGCTGCCCTTTCCCTTACTGCAGGAAACAGTCCCCCTTTGCTTCAGCAAACCCTTTAATAGAAATACAACATACAAAAGGGTTTTGTTTGGTTGGTTGGTTTGGTTTGTTTTGCAAAAGTCATGGCACCAGGAAGGTGTCGTCTATTTAAAAAAAGAGCTGGACTTGGGAGACCTAGGAGACCTTTTGACAGCTCTGGCCATATTGAAACACCAGGAGTTTACTCTGCTCCCATTAAAGATCAAAAAAACCTCCTACAGACTTTGGAGATGAAGGAAAACAGCTTCACAGTTCTGGAGCAAAGGGGTGGACTAAGCTGAGCTAGCAGTACCTACTGTCTGGATATGAATATAAATTTGAGTTTAATTTACAAAGTTTGGCTTCAGATCCTCAAATGGGATTTGCTGAAGGTCTGGTCACGCTTGCGTTTTATCTGACTTTGTCCTGCTGCTTAACTAAAGGTATTGCAGGCATTGTCCAGGCTAAATCCCTATTCCTGGGGTACACTAACATCTATTCCCAGTAATATGCTTTGTTATATTTTATGAATGATGTGGGGACCTGAAACCCATGCCTTTATGCTGCTGCATGCTGGGCTGAGCCCATGATGGTTGCTGGCCCCTGGGACTTCCCTTTCCCCCACACCCTGACTGCCCCGGAAAGGAAAGTGAGGCGTATAGTCTGAAGAGGTACTAGATCTCTGCTGGCTGCAGAGAAGCCAAGGGGCCAGTTGTACTGAGATGTCTAACCACAAGCATGCTTATAGATGACTCTGCAAATCCACATTTGGGATTTCCCAGAGGTAAGCTGCCATATGACTCTTCTCTAAACCCTCTGGATGGAAGACTTCATCCCCTTTTTTGCCTCCTGTGCAGCTGGACCCTTCCATGGTTCTCCTGTGGGTTGGGCAGATGGTGACACTGCTGCGATGGTGCACCTGGATGGCAGCAGGACTGTCTCAGAGCACAAGGATGCTTTGGGCACTCAGTGCTCTGCACTGAGACAACCTTTGGGATTACTTTTGGAGGGGAGAGGAGATAATGAGGAGGGAGGGTTTTTTTACATCATTATGTGATAGCGATAGTCATAATCCCTGTGAGTGTGACTTACCAAGAGACTGTGCCTCTTCTTTTGGTTGTACCACCAGCTGGGCAGTGGGTTGTGGCTGTTTCCACAAGCACTCCCCACCATGAAGGACAGCCTGGCATGAAGGAGCTGTACTTGCCTACATCCAAAACAGCCCCAGAAATTTTCTTCAACAGGAGTAGATGTTCCTCTGCAGCAGGAATAAAATTTTTCTGTAACATTTCAGTGACAGGGACCAGGCCTGCATCCTGTGTCAAACCTTTCCTAGATTTTTATCTGTTTCAACATTTTGAAGCTTGATTTCCTCCCTTGCCCCTGGAGCCTCCGCTCATTTGAGACATCACTCCCCTGCTCTCTTTTCTGCAGGTCCCTTTCCACCTCTCAAACACTGTGTCCCTCCTCAGGTTGCTCCATGCTTTCTCCTGTTCCTTCTCTCATGGGGACAGAGCCAGGTCAGGCTGCCCTGTACCTGGGGTTCACACGCTGCATCTCACACTAAAGAAAAGTCCTCACAGAGCCCAGTGAGCAAGACCTGCTTTCCTTTCTTTTGTGTTTTGCCACCAAGCTTTTCCATGTGGCTTCTTTGCTGTCTCACATAGTTCAGCCCAGCCCTTTCTCTTGATAGGGAATCTCATCATCGTCTCGTGCTGGACGCCTGTTTTCCTGAAACCTGCAAATGCCTAATTATCACTGAGATTTTCCTTTTCCAGTAGCAAATGACCATTGGGTATATACCTTATTATGGGGGAGCACTGGTCTGATCTTATCTGCTGTTTCAAGCATCTTATTTTCCTGTTCCCAGTTCTTTGCAGGAGGATAGCACAGGAGAGAAGTTAGAATTAAACTGTTTTTTATTTTTCAGTGGAAAAATGTATTGGCCCATAAAAGACAGCTAGCAAACTAGCACATGGTCATTGTGACTGGATCAGTTCAACTGGAAACTTGGCTTTAAACAGAGGGGATGTGATGTGTGAACCCCAGTGGAGCAGAGGGAGCTGCAGTGCGAGCACGGACAGGGCTGATATGTGTGGGACCTGGTGCCCGTGCATTAGCCACTCTGCCATCTGGTAATTGTAATCCTGACCTCAACCCACCAAGCAGCTGGCCACATCTCTGGTCTTGTCTTCAGCACCCAAATGCCATTGGCAGAGGGAGGTGTCTTCAGGAGGAAAAGCCCAGGATGGCCTCAAATGGTGGTTCCTTGCTGGAGAGGTAACTTGAACTGTTGGACTTAATCGTTTAAGCGTCTACCTTGTGTTCTGCAAACACAACAGGGAAAATTTAGGAGTGCAGGTTTTTGGGACTGTTGATTTACTGATCATTTCTGCAGCCCCTCAGAGTGAGATGCTGAAGCAGAGACCCCTCCAAGTGTTGGAGGGGCCTGCACATAGCCCCTCTGAGCACTGCCACCGAGCTGCCTGCGTCCCTCCCTGTGTGGGACTCAAGGCTTTAGGCTATTTTTGAAGGAGAGGCAATTTTTCTTCTTGTTGTTGGCGCTCCCAGCGCTCCCTGTGCTTGCTGCCCCAGGGGCCCGGCTGGCAACTGCGCTGCTGAAACTCCCGGGTAATTGATACCTTCTAAAATTGCACCTTCGAAGCAGTTGACTGGCTCCTACGACGAGCTCCTGAATAATTGAAGCAATATTTGCGGGTTTTGCACTGAAGTACTAACAGCTGTGGTATGTTTTGATATTTATGAAGCCCAATAAATTATGGATTAGTCAGTGCAGTGAGCCCAGCGTGATGCTTATTACTGCTGGAGTGCCGGAGCTGATGATGTGCTATTCATCCCGTTTTACTTCCATTGTGTGGCTGAGTATGACTGGTGTCTATTACTGGACTTAATAGAGCCTGCTCGCAGGTTTAAGTTCCAGTCCCTGAGAGCCGACAGTGTGTTTTAATTTGTTCTTCACTCCACAGATTTTAGAAAGACATGCTGGGACTATAGTACAGGGTCACAGGGCATCGCATCGACTCACAGATATGGAGATGATTGTTTCTGCGGTAATGGAGATGGGCTCTAGCAGAATTAGCAGCAAGTCTTGGCATTAAACTGGAAATGATACAAAATCCAATCTTCTTTGCAAGCTAATCTGTTGGTAAATATCGTATGTCTTCTCTGGGATGCCTCATTCATTGCACAAACTTTTTTTGTGCTTCTGAGATTAGACTCTTGAATCCACTTTCTATTATCTGGGCGAATTTTGTTTCATGGGTGAAAATATTTTCACTCTGTAGATGATCCAAACATATTCCAAATTTCCCCCATCGACACAAGCTGCCTGCTGGGAAGGTGTTGTGGTTTAATCCCAGCCGGCAATCCAGCACCATACAGCTGCTTGCTCACTCCCCCCACCCTGGTGGGATAAGGGAGAGAAATGGAAGAGTAAAAATGAGAAAGCTCATGAGTTGAGATAAAGACAGTTTAACGAGTAAAGCAAAAGCCGCACATGCAAGCAAAGCAAAACAAGGCATTCATTCACCCCTTCCCATGGGCAGGCAGGTGTTCAGCCATCTCCAGGAAAGCAGGGCTCCGTCACACATAATGGTTACTTGGGAACACAAACGCCATCACTCCAAACGTCCCCCCCTTCCTTCTTCTTCCCCCAGCTCTATATGCTGAGCATGATGTCATATGGCATGGGATATCCCTGGGGTCAGTTGGGGTCAGCTGTCCCAGCCGTGTCCCCTCCCAGCCCCTTGTGCCCCCCCCAGCCGCTCGCTGGTGGTGTGGGTGAGGGGCAGAAAAGGCCTTGGCTCTGCGTAAGCCCTGCTCAGCAGGAACTAAAACATCCCTGTGTTATCAACACTGTTTCCAGCACAAATCCAAAGCACAGCCCCATACTAGCTACTGTGAAGAAAATTAACTCTAGCCCAGCCAAAACGAGCACAGAAGGGATAGGAAGGGAGGAAATAACCGTTTGGAGCAGCAGATGGCATCCTACCATTCAGAAGCTTTCCTGGCACTGTGAAGTATAATAAATATATAATAGCACATGTCTGTGCTCTGCTTCTAGCTGCAATAAGTAATTTGGTAGAAAACTGAGGGGTTTGTTCGTTTATTAGAAGTCATTCCTTTACAAATCTAATACTTTCTTTGCTTTCCCTGTGTCCTTGGTTGAAAAGACATATCTATAGCTATTCTGCTCACCCAGATCCTCCTGGTCCATGCAGACTGTATAGCGTGTGCCCTCCCAAAGTGGGTGTCTGGAGATGGCTGGATAAATCATGCCCTAAAGTGCCTATTAGTCTTCTGTAAAAAAAGCTATAAAGAAAGCCTAGATAGGAGGTCTCTGCTGCAGAGGTGCTAAATGTAAACATCTACATTTCACTCCACGAAACCAGATGACACTTGTCCAGAAAAAAACGTGGCACTCTAACATGTTCTTAAAAGCATCTTGGTACAGAAGTTCCCAGAACAGGTAACCCAGAGGCTCTGCAGGAAAAGCAAGCCTTTGTATCCAGTGAAAAGCTTCAGACAGGGATTTCTGCCTCTTTAACTTCTTTTCTGAATGAAGGATATTTTGCCTTTAAAATCCTAATGTAGGAAAATGCAGTGCTTGTCCACCTGTTAGTTATTCAGCCAGAGTTTGCAGATTTTTTTCAGGGAAGTTTGGGCTGAGTTTCTGGCTGCTGTCACTGTGTTGCATGATAAATTGTTTAGTCTGCCACTACAGGCAAGTGAGAAAAGTTTCTCCCATCCCAATTTCCTCATAAATTATATAGTTATAAGAATCGTCACAGTGAAAACAAAAGTCTACTGAATCACAGATAAATCCTATGCAGTTAATGAAGTTTGAATTTAATGTTTTCAGGGCTTCTACCTTCAAAAAATCCCTCCTCAAGAACTGCAGCCCACCGTGCATAGTTGATAAGGATGAAAAATGCTGACATAACACCGGCTCTGTTTTCCACTCAAAGATGGGATGTTGTTTGCTCCTTTCCCCTACAACCCCATCACCAAACCCAGCTGATGAATGCTTTATTGCCAGGTGTGGTATTGTTAGCCCAGAAGAGGGAATCTCCGTCCCTGTTATTGCACCAGACCCTCTCTGGCTTGCAGTGCGAATTTTTACACTGCTGACATGGTTACTGCTCGCATTGCCACTGCTGATTTCCTCAGTGACCATTAACTTTCACGAGTGCAAGGTGCAGGATAAAATTGCAGGCATGGTTGGCAGCTTTTGGATGAGAATGTCTCCCTTTCTGTTCCCCCCGGTGCTCTCAATATCTCTGTGCATGCACCGCTTGCTGCTCCCGGCAGCTCCGAGGGTGCAGGCTGTGATGAGCAAGCAGCCCAGAGCCTCTGCCTCGGGGAATGGCCGTGAGCCAGAGCTCAGCCATTTTCAACTCACTTTGATTTCTAGACTCCTAAAGCTTTCCCACTGAGGTTCACTAGTTAGTAAATTTAAGCCTACTGGTGTTAGGCTTGCTTTTCTCATCTGCCTTTCCTGGACCTCTCTTAGTGGAGAGTCTGAAAATGTCTGGGGTGGAGGGTCTCTGTGTTTTTCATGGGTATAACCCTAACTATGTCAGGGGAGGGTCTGCATCTCAGGATGGGCTGCCTCATCTCTGGCCTCTCCTTTGTCTCTCCTCCTTCCTCGGCAACATTTTTTAGTAAGTGGCAAACTTTTGGGTGCATGCCAGACCCATGTGACGGCTACGTGGCCTCATGTGTACTGTGCCTCATGTCTTGGCTACATTGCTTTGATGAAGAAGGAGCCAAGTACAGGTAGAGCAGCATCCTGAATTTCCAGCTTTCTATGCATCCAAATGTAAATTTAAAGAGAACAAAAGTCAGCCAGCAACTACTGCAGAGGACTGGCCTGCTGGGCGCCTGGGTCTCCGCACTCTTTTCCCGTGGTGTCTCAGAGCAGAACATGGAACAGAGGATTTACCTGGTTTGTGTTTTTTTGCCAGGTTTGATTTTCTAGGTGAAGGACTTCCCCCACTTTGAGGTGCTCCCAGATGAGGCAGTGGGGAGCAGGTACTCAGGAGCTTGTGGAGGCTGGTTACCAATACTCACTACAAATTGTCAGTTTGAGTTACTGGAAATGCTCAGCACAAACTACATTTCAGGGCATTGACAACAGCTGTTGCAAAGACAGTGTAAGGCCTGGATGCATTTTCGAGCAAGGATGAGAGCATTCACATCAGCTCACTGAAAGAGTTGTTTGTTGCTTTAAAATGACCTGAAAGGTAGATTTATAATGAAAGAAAGAGGAAAAAAAACTGGAGGGAAACCTTGCTATTCCACAGGAATACTGGGGCGTGCTTTACTTTTGTGTTTTTCTGGGGCCTTGTTTAATCTAAATTTGCTTTTTGCTCTTCTTTCTTGGTCATGGAAATGGACATTTTCGATTAAAGCTGTTATAGCAATGAGGAGACAGAATGTGTAGCTTCATATGAGGCTTTAAATGAATGTCTTAAAGTGAAAAAAAGAAGAAAAAATCCATTTTACAAAGGATTTCTGAATCTTCCCTTTCACTGCTGCTGGCAACACAACTGCTGCAGCAGAAATTGTTGCTTACAAAGGACACTGATTATTGTGGCCAAATAAAGGACCCAAGGCGGCACTGGGAGGGTGGTCCTGCATCCAGTCGTGGGATAGGGGGCAGGTCCAAGGCTGGGGGGTTGGAGACCTGTCCCCAGCTGCCTTGCACCAGTGCAAGAGTGGCAGCAGGGGTGGTTTCTCCTCTTCCACTGGTCCCTGTCTCCAGAGGTCCCTCCACTTTCCCTCTGTCCCCTTTGGAGATGGTTAGCCAGGGTGATCTCAGCTAAGGGTACTCATAAAAAGGGTGTCCTTGGCCCTTCATTTCTTGAGCTGCAGTGGAAAAGCCAGATGGTGTTTTCAGGTTGTTACAATCACAAAAAAACCCTGCAGACAACAGTTTTTTTGGGGCTTGAAAACTCTAGTTCTTATATAAACATCTGAGTCACAGGCTGGGATGTTTTAAGAAAAGACACAGGGTCACACTGATGTCATGACATTGAGACAGTTGAAGATTAATGCTTAGCAAAGACGTTGGCAGCTGCTCCCAGAGAGCAGGGTCATCACTTACCCAGTTTTCCTGCCATGCAGACTAGACGTGTCCTCCTTTCCCCTTGGCTCTGGAGCCGAGTTAGGTGGAGGATGCCAAAAAGGACAGAAGACCAAAGCCTTTTTTCCATGTACATGCTTGCTCAGTGGCTTGTGTCACTGTGGAGGGGAGCTCCTGGGACCTGCCGTAGGTGATGGAAGATGTCCTGCTCAGGGCTATATCAAACTGATGGATTCTTCCAACAGCAGAGGCATGAGCCCCCCGGGTTTTAGTGTTCCATTGTCTGCAGCAGCTGCAGTGGGCAGTGGGAGGGTAATGTGGGACCCTTCACAACTTGAAGCACTGCAACTGGACATGCTGGTTGGCTACAGGCCTCTGCATACTTATCCTGTTCTTTGTCAAAACCTAAATATAACGATATGGTCTCCTATCCTTCCCAAACACCCCCTCCCTTCCCTCTCTGAGCTGTCTGGTTCTGCACCACCACAGGCTTGGAAAGGCTGATGCTGCAAGGTGGACTGAGGGCCAGCTGGATGGTGGGAGTGGGGAGAGCCAGACCAGCACGTGTCTCCACAGCAGCTGGCCTGGTGCAATAGGGAGGACAACTCACCTTTGGGGATCTTCTCTTCCCTATTCCCTCACAGAAAAAGAATAAGCACCAAGCAAAGGACACTGGCCAAGCATGAATTAGCTATTAAATAAAGAATTTATTTTGGTTATGGCTTATTGGGAGAGCTCACACACTGCTTTTATATTTGTCTCTTCCTAGTTTCCAAGGGGGTGCTGGGTTTGTTTTCAGACTGTAACTGCACTGAATGGGGAGAAGACAGAAAGATGAAGTTGGACGAGGAGGCAGGTGTTAGCAAGTGCCCTTAGCTCTGCTCTGAGCCTCCAGCCTGGAGCCTAAGTTGGGAGAGCAAAATAGAAACAAGCAAACAGCTAGATCAGTAAGAGACAAGATGTGCCCTACGACCTGATTTGCAAAGTTAAAAAACATCCAATGCCTTACCACTTTCAACCTGAGCATGAGAGCAAAAGCATGAGCACCTCTCCAGGTACCAGCATAGCTCCATGAGGGTAGTAGCACCAGCCTCATTCCTTTGCTCTCCCCCACTAAATACCCATTTCTTGCTGTTGCTAACAGCACTTTCCAATGGTCTTCCCACGGGAAAGTTGTTGTAAGCATCCCACATAACCTTTCTCCTTCACTCATTTTTTTTCCTTCCCACCCTTCAGGAATGCAGCATTTATTTGGCCTGAGCTCATGGGCAGAGCTTAGATGGGTTTATATGCTCCATGCCTGAACCCATAGACAACTACAAACATGGCTGGCTGCCTGGCTTTGTTAATTAGCTACCAGCAATGCCTCATTTTTCCCTCTGTCATTTCCTACTGAATTAGTTCATTAGTTCTCTTCTGCTTTGGGATGTCACAGTTGAACATTACAGCATCCAGAAATGTCAGTTCGTTGAGAGTATGAGCTTGATTTGTTTGGACAATAAAAAATATTAGTTATATTTAGGTAATTAAGCAAAATAACAGCAAAGCTGTTTTGTACTAGGGCAATCTGCCTGCCCTGTACCAGTGCTAAAGCTTCTTATTTCCTGATTTGCTGGCAACAAGGATTAGAGCAAGTGTCCACAATAATTTCTTGGTTTTGCTGTGAAATATTACATTTCTCTTCCTGTGTATTTGGTTCAGTAAAGTTGGTATCAGCTGATGGGACATCACCCTGGACATTGAAGAGGAGCAGCAAGTCAGCACGGTGCCATTGGAAAGCATCCTTGTGATCTTTGTACCTCCAAGTGGCTGCTCAGCATCACAGCCTTGCTACATGATTTAGTCTTTTAAGGTTAAAAGATCTTTTGTATCTTTATCAGGCCTAGAGACACAGAAGTCTGTGCAGATTTAAAACTCTCCTGAAGTTATTGCTTGAGATGAAGAGGACAGTGTATTGTAGGATACAGTCATAGCCAGGATTTCTATTTTGAGCAAAACCCTCTATGTTCCTAGGAAATCTATGAAATGAAAGGATTTCCTTTCCAGGTGGAAAGAAGGTGTAGGAACAGCCAGATGATCTTGAAGTCCATGAAGTGCTCTTACAGGGGACAGCTAGGGATGGCCCCAACTTGTCCCCCAGCTGTTTCAGTCTGGGATAGTTGATCCCATCCCCGCAGCCAGCAGAGCAAAACAGGCACACAGAAAAGCTGCCACTCGTTCGAGGGAGGTATCTGAGCATGGCCCTGGCAGGTATATGGCTCTCCTCTCGGCTTGAAGGGAAACATATCTGAATTTGGGTGGTACGACTCCCTCCTCTTGCTTGCCCCTTTCCCGATGGAGAATCATCTGCACGAAACTTGGCTATGGCAGACTCATTAAGTCTTAGTGCTTTGTTCCCACCCACAAGCGACTTTTGGGAAAAGGGACAAAGGATGAAACAGCAAAAATTCCCTTGGTCAAGCTGTCATGCCTGGCTGATGTGCTTAGGAAGCCCGTGTGCCAGGTCAACAGGTATTCCAGCAGCAGAGTCAGCAGGCAGAAAGGGAGGAAAGGTGGATTTTCACCGAAGACTAGAGGGTGATAGGGGTCTTCTCATGAGCTGCTACTTTGGGATTGAACCCACTTTGTGCTACTACATGTTTTCCTCAAAAGCAGTCGCCATTTACCATGGTGACACCATTTACCAAGGTTACAGGCAGACTAAATGGTGATGTGCATTTATTTATAAAGACTTGTTTTAATTTTTCTGACTGCACCCAGGAGTTTGGGCTCAGTTCAACCAGGAATAGCACTTCCAGCAGCTCAGTGCTCATTTAAGTGCTTAACACCAAATAACAGCAGTAGCAACCAGGGTGGTAAAATAATGTTTTATTCCATGAATGAACAAACACTACCATGCCACATCCTAAAGTTCTTTCTACAAAAGATTGTGGACAGAGCAGATTTTTACATTTCTAGGGTCAAGTTCATTTCAGGCTTTTGAGCCTGTTCAGTGTAGCAAAAATTGGACACGCAGCATTCTTATTGTCTATTTGGCATTTTGCCGGATAAAGCAGATTTATACTGTAGTTCTTGTTCACACAATGTCGATGCACTGTAAATTAAAGAAGATAATCAAACCCAAACTAGGTCATTTCTGTGGTTTATCAATATATTTTTCAAGATGGTCAAAGTACAACCAACATTCAAAGCTTAAAATAATGATAATAAAAAAGACACACTAAAGAACACAATGGAAACATCATCATTGCTGTCAGGATGTGAGTTTACCCACAGTACTATGTAAAAAGTAGAAACCGGCATTGACATTCAAGCTGTCAGAACAAGAAAAGGAATTACATTAATTGTTATATTTCCAAGCTAGTACTTCTAAAGAGTCCTGATCAGCAAAGAAGTGTTATCGCATGCATGCTGAACACAAGACTAATATTGGATTGGGGACCTGACGGATAACTGACTTACATTCCTTTATATACAACAAAATGAAATATACAGTATTAATACTGGCTGTACATTTGGTCAGAATATTTTACAAGGAGCGACACTAGTCAAAATTCTTATGATGGAAGTGGAAGTGAATGAATATTGGATTTGTTTCTGAGAGTTGAATTTTTTCACAAGAAGTTTTAAAAGTTGCTTTGCACTGCTGTAATGTAGTGTTAGATATTTTAAAGCAAATTGCTCCTTTTTGTTTTTTTTATTTTATGGTAGTGTGAGCAGAAGAGATAATTAAACGTGTTTGGAATGTGCTAATCATTGACCTGGAATAAAACTAAGCCACAGACAGCATGTGCAATAAATCTCTGCACATTGGTTCTGTTTAAATGGCTTTATGAGATGATCTGTGAAGTATCTGGTACAAATTCCTGCTACCATAGCCTCATCTGCCCTTTTCCCAATAGGCTGCCAACCTATTGTTCCAACACTAAAAAAAGAAAAAAATAATTGTGACCGCCGCATAGTTTTCTATAGTACAATAAAAATACCCCAATGTTAAGCTGATTTAGCTTATTTATGTGCATATTTTTCAAGGCTGCCAAAGAAAATACTCAGTCTTGCAGGCAAAGGCTGTGCCAGGAACATGAGAGTGAGATTTCCTTTGCTTTAGTCTAATAGATTTTTTAATGTCTGGGTACCTTGACCCCCATTGCCTCTTTAGGCCCCTAAGGTCTAAAGTGAGTTGGTTAATTCAGTGTTTGTTTTTTCCCCATCCAGAACAAGCTAAGAAGCTAATAAGGTAAGCATGAGACCCAATGAAAACAGAAGTAAAAGCTATACAAAATTAAGACATGATTACAGGAAGGTAAAGATCAGTGTAACTATAGCAATATTTTGCACAATTGAATTTGTGTGTCCTGTAGCAATGAGAAACCTTCTGAACATGGGAAAGAGCAGGCAAGTATGTATGAATCAGTATCCTTTAAAATAATTGTGCTATAATCTTTTCCATGTATTAGGTTAGATCTTTTTTCTGACAGTGTGATGCTAACTATAGTAACCTTAATATGGATGACGGATTTCACTGCTACTGCTTGATTGCTTGAATGCAAAGAGACATTAAATCTTCCAGTCCTCAAAGCGGTTTCTTGGCGTGTTCCTTCAAGTTCAATGTCTTGCCACTTCCACACTAGAAGTCACTTTGTGGCAAACAAAATAAGAAAGAAAAAAAAGGGGAAAAAAAAGAAAGGAAAAGAAGAAGTTGGTTGTGATGGATTAATTTCAGACAGCAGTTTCTGCTGAGTTCACCATGCTTAATGTTCTTCCATTTAGGAAGGAGTTGCTGTCAAGTAAAGCAGATGAGCTGCTTTCAGTTTTCTTTAAATACATGCTAACAACGTAACATCTCTTTCTTCAGGAAAATGATCCAGTTGCATATTGTTAAGAGATCTGCCTTGTGCTTAGCACGGACAAGTACGGTTAATCGTCATCCTCCTCCTCTTTCAGTGGGGCTATCGGGAGTTTGTCCTGAACTTGGAAACACGCTACAAAGAAGTTGACGATGGAGTTGTACAAATGCTGCTCCAATGCTGCATTGCTAAAGTAATGGCTTTCATCGGGGTAAATCTGCAAAGAAACAAGGAAATACACACTATGTTAGGAGCTTAAAGTCTCACTGAACACCCATATCTGCAGCTCGAGCTGGCCTGCAAACCCACTGCTCCTGCTTGGCACTGCACGTCTTCCAGTGGATGCACATGAGGTCCAGGGTAATTCAGGCACCACAGTGCTCTAAGCGCAGACCTGCATCTTTCTTCAAAAGGAACTTTTTTGGGGGAGGATCTTCTATTTCATTCCATTCTGAACAAGTTCAGGCTAAGCAGAACCAGACCACGCTTACAAATAACAGTGCTTGCTCCTTGTGAAAACTGAAAAAAACCCAGTGCAAGTATGTGGAGAGAAAAGGNATGTCGAGAGAAAAGGCATTAGGTTTTACTGACTAAAATGAGGGCTTAAAAGAAAAAATGTCATTAAGTAAAAAAATTGAAATAAAGCTTGCTGGAAAAGTAATTACATAGAAAAAATGTGGGAAGCTAGAAATGAAATAGTTTAAACATAACTTTCCATTTTAATGAAACAGATAACTTCTGCATATGTTGAAGGAATGCAAGAGGATCTCAATGGGTTGCCTAGGCCAGGATGTTGAAGGGGGAAAAATGAGAGTCGAGGGCTGGATCCTTGCAGGCAGGAGTGAGGTGTCTCATTGCTGAGTACCTCAATCCAAGATGTAGACCCCTCAGCCCTCTATTCAGTCCTTAACTAATCTTTGAGGTGCCTCTAGCCCATCGGTGGCTTCAAGCTCTAAAGTACTAATGCTTCGGCATTGGGAAATATGCAGGGGTGCCTCAGTCACTGTAGCACAGACCCAATCCGTGCCAGGCTCATTGCTTAGCTCCTGTGTCTGTGCTCCAGCCTATTTGCCTTTGGAGCATGATGGAGTGAGCATACCCATCACATGAAGCTCCGCAGAAATGCAGCCAGAGGGAGCTGGTATTCAGTAAATCAAGCGTTAGTAGGACGTGGGCAC
>VZTV01114583.1:0-12052 GCA_013400875.1 Anhinga rufa | reverse complement strand
AAAGGATGGGGAAAAAAAAATCTGTTCCCTTTATATGTGCTAAAAGTCAATGACCTCTGATAAGGGAAAATCAGGTTCAGATATTGGATGTAAAATGGCATGACTGTTAGAGCTGTGTGGCCTGGCGGTTGTAAACCTCTGCCTTTTTACCTCTAAATGAACTGTTAGCTGTTGGTGCAGCAGTTCCAGAATACAACTGTTTTGTGTGGAGTAGATAGGTGGATAAAGTTGTTCCCTCCAGAGCGAGGAGGGTGCTGTGTTTGATACTGAGGGTGATGCTGAGCCTCTGAGGAAGACCCAGGAGAGGGGAAGGATGGTGTGTCTGGTACCTTCTTTTATGCAGAGCAAAAATCCAGCTGACTCTGGATCAAGATCAGAAGGAAAAAACCTCTTTTCCTTCTTCCTTGCTTTCTGATGAAAAGCCCCGGGCAGCGTCTGGGCCTGGCCTATGCTGCTCAGCTTTTGGAGAAATAGGTTGGTTTGTAACAAGTCATTTTTAAAGTTGGGACTCACAATGTGCTTGTTGGGTGATGACTGAAAAGACAGAGGAAAATGATCCCTTCGTACTGAGCCGTAAGAGGCTTCCTGCAAGGTTGTAATGGTTTTGCGTGTTTGTCTGAACTGGCAAAACTCCTCTACCCCACTTTTCCCTCCCCCTGTCCAACAGTGCTTACATTCCTGGAACTTCAAAGAAAATTCTCACTGAAATTGGGAGCCTTCATCCCTTCCGTTATTTGGTACTGGGGCACCTGGCTGCTGCATTCCTCTTCTTGCCAGGCATAGCACCGACATCTGCAACGTCATCCGTGTGTAGAGCGGATCCGCGTCCAACGGCCCTGAGTCTTATCCCTAATCCTCTCTGTTCCTCAGTGCTGACAATCTTATAAATGGGGTTTAGTGTTTTTTTCAAGCATGGACCGTGCAACATTTGCAGCCGTGTTACGTGCCAGCACACAATAGAAAGCTGCAATACCGGAGATGAATAAGCTGCTGTATAAGGCTTGTCTCCTTCCATTTTCTCGTAACCCTGTACTCTTGTGTTGACACTTGCATACGTCCGTGCTCTCGCAGCGGGGGAACTGCCGCCCCAATTCCCTTGTTTTAAGAAGTCTGCAGTCCTCACTTGGCTTTGGAGAGCTAATACAGCCCGTCACTGCTAACAGCACACAGGAGTTGAAGGTTTCTGCTGAACTTAAAAGCATCTCTCAGATTATTCATATTCCTCCAGTAAGCTTCACCACTTTTACTCAGCGTAAACGAACCTCATCCCTTGAGCTGTGCTCGACATAAATCAAACCTATCACATTAATGTCAATAGGAGTTATTCGCAGCCATGAAGAGACAAATAGCCCTTTCAGTCCTTTTCATGCACGCGGAAATCTTGAAGCATTATTTTAATGCTGCAATTTAATGACAGATCTCATTTGTGTCATCAAACCTGTTCCTCCTTCCTCCCCTTCCAGATGATACAAAATCAACTCATATTTGCTTTTTTGAAACGGCCACATAACCAGCAAGATGTGTCCTTTTCCTTTTTCCTTCTCTTTTTTTCATACAAATACAATGGCACAGCAATTTCACTCACTGTGAAACTAATGCATTTCTCGTAATATTATTATTGGGGAGTAAGCTGTAATTTAGCTACTTTCTGGTAACAGCTGCAGCCGCAAGGCTGAAGGCACAAGGTAACACACTCGTTTGTGACAAAACTGGGTGAGCTTTTGCACAGGCAGGGTAGAGCTCGTGCCTAAGACAAGCTACGCTGGTTGCGCTAGGAGAGTGTGGGTCTGCTCTCCGAGACTCTGACGGTGACTCGCTGCCTAATCCAGAGCTCATCTAACCTCATCGGTAACACGTGTGTCCTGTGGATGTTGCGCGTCCCTTCTGGGTTATGCTGCATCACCAGCCTTGCTAGGGCTCCGGGTGTCACGGATGGGAAATGCAAAGGGAAACGGTCTAGAGGACAAACCCCGTCCCAGGAGGAGGGAAATCTGCGGCCAGCGAAGCTGCTTTAAGCCGTCCTGCCTGTGCTTTCTGATGTGGAGACAGAACGTTGGTTCTGCAGCTTCGGGGCCTCAGAACTAAATCAAGCTTCTGTAGTCGGCAGCAATGTAAACGCTCTCTCCCTGTATGTCCTCAAACACAGAGGATAATATTTTATTTAATACATGTATCTACATGTTCCGGTATATAGAATGAATATTGTCTTTCTCCTGTTGCACACAGCTGGTGTACTTTGGTGGAAGATAGAGCTCCAGGAGTACCTGAGCGCTCTGTTGCTGTGGGAAGTCTAAGCAGTCCCAGTTGCTTTGCGCAAACTCCATCTGTTGGGAGGCAGGATCCTCGAGCGAGCCTTGCAAGCTAATCGCATGAGCCGTCACTCTGAAAATACAAGTGAAAGCACCTGTTTCAGTCTTACCGTCCCTGACGTTGCTAGGGCCCACTTCTGCCATAACCCCAGAAATGAGTAGCCCTGATACAGGTTCCAACAATCTCAGTTTTATTTATAGATAATCTGGTTTATTCATTTATTATCCCTGTTTTTTTAAGCATAAAACATTTTTGGTTGTGAAAGAGAACAAACACAGCCCCTTGTGGAAGACAATAAACTTAATAAAATGAATCAGTGTGCAAGTAAAGCATCCTTTGGTTGGATGCTCTTTTATTTGCGTCCTTGTGATATGAATCTTCGTCTTTCTGCTCTGATGAAAGACGATTTCATTTTCTCTGTCTCTCTTTTTCCCTCTTCCTCCTGCACACTTTCCATTAACACCATCCAAATCCCTCACATTGCATTAGAGGCTCATTTTATTTATAATTAAGCAGTGATGCAGTCATATGTATTGTTGCATTTGAAAGATGCTCTCAGCTATGTTGGAAAGCTGGAGATTCTGAGCAGGGTGCATTAAGGTTAATTACCTAATAATTTACAGTATAAAATGCAGCTGCAGACACTTTGATTTTCACTAATTGTGGCACTGAACAAAGTAAATAAGAATTTGCTCATATTCCAGCACTGTGACTGTGGAAAAAAAAACCAACCCAACCCTTTATGGCATTTATGATGTCCTTTCTTTCTCCTTGGCTTCAGGGGCACATGAGCAGCCTTCAGTAGAGTATCATCCAGAGTACCGGAATCTCACCAGATTCGTTTTATAATGATTTTCCTTTCTTAATACAATTCAGATGTCAAATGTAGACCAGCTGACTTTTATTGCGTTATAGGATATCAAACACGCCATGCTATAGAGGCAATACTAATAGGGTTTGATGGTGTCGGGAAGACAGTTTTGAGGGTCTCAGGATGAAGTGGAGAGACGTGAAGCCATGAGCCCGAATTGAGAGCTAGAGAAACTCCTACCTACAGGATCTTGGTCTCTTTTCTGAGACTGTACAAGAGCATATGGTCCCAGGTCTCCAGGTGGCATAAATCTGTGTAGCTTCGCTGAATTCATAAAAATGGGCCGAACATCAAATGTGAAAGGAGACATGCTTAATTGTTCTAATATCTATATGCCGTTCATCCTGTAAGTCTGCTGTCATCACTGTGTGCGTTTCGAGATACCCGGGAACAAAAGCACAGCCCTGGCTCACGGTCATCCTCTGGAAGATACTCTCAAATCAAGGAGTACGGAGAGCTAACGTTTCCAACTCCCACTTGTCTTACCAATGGCTTTTTTTAGTGATTCTCAGATGAATATAGTCAGCTCAGCTCTATGTAGGACAACATGGAGCAAAGGGACTGGGAGAAAGCATACTGAGCAAAGACAAATATCTGCAAGAGAAAGGATGACAACCGATGGACCAGCCTCTGTACCTGTCCTGTCTTATCTCCAGCAGAAATATGCAGTATTTCACGTTGCCATCATAATTCATTAACACCTTACTCTGTCAGATACAGATGTTTTGGTTCTTTGGGGGTTTTTTGTTAGAAGCATCGTTTGGAGTTTAAATGTTCCGTGACATTCAGCAGCGTAATTTCCTATACACTAGCTCAAACCTGGATATAGGTTTCCTCTTAATTCTCCTGTCATGAATTTTACCCCTTTGCCTAGCACCGGTGCAAGAATTCTGTGTCTCTGAATCCGCAGTTAACCCACCCCTCCCTTCAGGAGCGCACTTCATTCAAGAGTTTTGGGAAGGGGCTTTTAGGTTTCTTATAGCTTCTTTTTTCTGGTGCTGGCTATGTAGACTGGCTGAGAAAGAAATCAGGATATTTTTGAACACTATAAATAAGTGCATTTCACACATTATGGCAAGCTTAGGGATCTTTTCTGTTAGGTGCAAATGGTGTGCAAAAGCATTAATTGCCGTTAATAAATATTAATGTTTTAAGAACGAGCCTCACCAGCTTTCCGAATTTCTGCGCTCAGGTACAAGCAGCACACAGACGCAGTGAACAGCAGAATCTGAGAACCACCTCTCCTCGGGAGACACCAGCCTTTCTGTGCAGAAAGGATAAAAAGATCAGACTTCAACATTTCACGCTGCAGATGGTCAAACGCTTCGCTTTCTTTTTTTCCTGTAATTCTTTCTGGTGTTCAAAATCCATTCAGAAATTTTCCATTAAAGGTTTCTCAAAAGTTTCAATCCAGAATGAAACAGGCATTCTTCTTTCAGCTGGATTCCAGTCTAATAATTTGAATTAAAAACTTGGGTCCTTTCAATTTCTTACATAGGAAAAGGGGAGTTATTTGGTGAACAGATTCCCCTCACCACCGCCACTATCTAACATTTCTTAAATTCTTTTAAAGAAAGTTGTAACAAAGTGAAACAGGGAGAATGTAAAGATTTTTTTTCTCTTTTTTTATCTTCTTTTACTGCAGGAAAAACTTGGTGAAAAGCAAAAAAGGGATGAGGAACTGGGGCTGGCTAAGAATGCATTCTTACTAATATTTTTAAATCCTTTGAATGAAAACACTTGGTTTTGGAGCTTACTTGCTTTAGACCTTTTCCTCCAACAGCTTCTATGGCAAAGACTTAGAAAAGTGAGACAAGGAGGAGATTTTAATTGCTCCTAGTTCTGAGTTGTTCATCATTCCACCAAGAATAGAAAGAAGGAAAGAGGGAGTATTTTAAACGACTAGGAGAATCCAATCTAAGGAAGCCCAGCAATTCCAGATCACAGCTTTTATAAAGAAAAAAAACAAATGTGGCCCTGCCGTAGCCACATTCCCTCAACCCAAAGCCTGTTAGTTACACACCTAGTAACGAGATGGATTCCATAACCCTGCATTGCTCTGAGAAGTGCTGCACACCCAGCGAGCCCGACGCGATGACAAACGCAACCCCGGGCAAAGAGGTGACGACGAGGGCTTGCTGATATGCCTACGAAATGAAATCTATACCATGGTATTTTACTTAAATAAAAGTTAATTAGAAAAAATAATCCAGAATGACTATAGGGGGCCTTGAACACCGATAAGACCTTTGTTTTAACATATAATAAAGCTTTCACTATGAAGGACCAAAAGCTGGTAATTCGTCAAGATTCATTCTAAACAAAATTGTTAAACAAAGGGTGATTTGTTGAGAAGAGACCTTAACAAACCAGGCAGTCACTTCATCTTTAAAATACTGTTGTTGCATCCAGTGTTGAACTGTGCAATCTTTATATTTAAAGGGAAATCAATATCATTGATGAAACAAAATAAAAGCTGCTCCATAAGAAACTATTACTAAATCTGGCTGTTGGAAAAATACATTGTTTTTAAATCAAACTGATAAAAGTCAGGGTGAGTTTCTTATAGCTAGACATGATGACTAAAATGCACAATGAGAAGCAGAGACTTACACATTTTATCAAGAAAAAATATGCCACTGGTTTGAAAAAGCTTCTTATGTCCTTGCTTCTTTCTCATGCAAACAGCTCTCTGTGGCAAGCAATTTGCTGGGGGCTTTTATTTAAGTGTAACATTTTAATGGATATTTTTTTTTCCTCTGCCAGAAGATGCATACGGCACTCAATCAAATTAGTGTCAAAATCCTAACCGCAATAAAATAGCCAGCTTAGTACAATTCTTGAAGGCGCAGCCCTCAGATTTAGCTCTGTATGTCTTCATAATGTGGTCGTGGGCTTCCATTCAGCAATACTTACACCAAACACCTTTTATGTTGGAAGGAAATGTAGCGGTGCCGGTATTGCTGACAGAACTAAAGGGCTATTGCTCAATTTTAGTAGCACCATTCCACCCTAGCACCGAATTTCTGTTTTAATAGTTTTATCAGTCTTATAGAAGCTGACATTAGATAATTAAACTGGCATCCAGATCACCAATGTAATTGTTCAATGGTATATTTAAAGGCATAGAATAAAGTAAATTATGACCCAGGCTGACATAAACCAAAATTTTGTATGCAAAGTAGTTTCTCATAAATTTAAGGAGGTTCTTCATTAAAGCAACACAGTTCCTTAAAAAAAAAACCTGTCTGTCAAAGATAGTTCAATTATCTTTATTTTACATTGTTTTTCTTCTAGAAATAATAGTAAAGAAGGTGCTCTGAATGCTTTTATCTGAAGCAATAAAACCTCCAGGATGTTCAAGTATAATTAATTGCATTGCTTAAAAGTAAGGGCTTCTAGCACAATATACGGGCCTTGACATTTTTGTTATGCATAAACTCTACTAGGCTTATGCCATAATTAAGCATCAGGATTATATTTTCATTACATTCTTAAAATTTTCATTAAAACTAGAATAAGGAAAACTTACAGGAAAAGCTAACACTTGAATAAAAGTGATGACATTCCAAGACTGAGGTATGTAAGAACCGAGATGATAATGTCATAAATCCATTTCTTTCACATTTGTCAGAAGAGCTATTAACTTGAAATTTAAAAAAGACAGTAAATGCTCCAAAAAGCGAGCCAGGGTTTTGCACTTTGCAAGAAATAATAGCAAAGCCTTCTTTTATAACACAGTTAAATCAACACAATTTGCTTCTGAGTTATAAAGCAATTAAATGTTATTAGGCAGCTGCATAGATGGACTCGGTTACGGCCCAGTTTATGGCACTGCAAGGCAAAAGAGATCTCGTCAGGTTTCCACGGGAGAGTTTACATGTTAACAAACTTCCCTCTGCGTCGTACGGAAGGGTGAGATGGCACCACGTGAAAAAGCTGCAACCTGACACACGCCGGTGTCTGTTTTGCCAGATGCTGCTGCTGCTGCTCTGCCTCATAAAAGGCAATAAGACGTGGTTTATTTTTACCCAAATCGAGACAGGCTGCCGCTTCGAACGGGGGGATGAATCCTAAAGACCTTAGCAGCTGAATCCGTAGGTGTCGGTGAGGGCAGGAAGAAGATGGGTGAGAACTTAAGCATTGAACAGAAAAAATGACTTCCACAGGGCTCAGATTTCCAGATTCTCGCTGGCTGGTATTTTTCAGACACTGGGCTGAAGATTTCTAGCAATCTGGATTTAACCAGAGGTTTTTACAGAATCTACCTACAACCTTGACCTGTTCTTAATAAAGGGGTTTAGCTGCTTACCCTGAAATGTTGTTATTTTTTTGATTTTTAGTCTTCTATTTTGACCTTTAATCTGTCTGTTTAGATCCAGGCTACACGCAGGTTATCAGAATCATAGAAATCATAGGATTATTAAGGTTGGAAAAGACTTCTAGGATCATCAAGCCCAACCAAACATTATGCTTTCCGTTAGCGTAGGACTTTTTTCCTAATACTATATCGGTACCAACTTTTCTTCTCACGTGAGGTCTCTCTCTGTTCATAATCCTTATAGCACTTACAGTTCCTCTCAAATAAGAAAATATCTATTCCCAGAAGTAAGTAGAGTAATTTATAAGCTACCTTTGCCTCAATTACTTACTGTCAGGCATGGGGTAGTAGTTATGGCTCTGTTGCCTGAACTCAAATGTGTACCGATGTGCTTACCTATGGTTTTGCTTTGGCCATTGAAGACACTGGGCGATGAGCTGATGGAAATAGGGAAACAAGCCGGCTTCCTAGTTGGAACCGATCTTCTGTGACCCCTTTCCTGTCCTGTGCAGCACGCTCTTTGTCTTCTCCTACTCTATCCCAACTCCTTCCTTCGGTGTGCACCTCTGAAGGAGGGTGGCCTTAGCAAATAGGCTGAAGATTATGACAGTAATCTGCTATTTATTTAAGACTGTATTATCTGTGCATACACAACGCATTCAGAAAACCTTGGCAGACGGCAGTGAGTAGAACTTTATGAAAGCAGTCAGCAGGATGCGAGGGGGATGCTGAGCTCATCAGTGACTCGATATATCTTTGTTAACAATCAGGACTAATTTTATTCCTGTGCTTTCNTGCAGTCCTTCTCATTAAGAAAAGATATCATCTGTGATGCTGAAATGTCATCAAATCTGGGTTTGGAGAAAGTAAATACGCTTCAGTTCCAGGCTAGGAATAGGCTGAGTCTGTATAGGTTTCAGATCCAAATTCAATAGAAAGTATCTCACACTCTTCCTGAGAAACTGCAGACCCAGTAAATGAAAGGCTTTAGCCAAAGTCTTATGGAAGCAGGTAAGACGATTTTAGCCATGTCAAATGGAAAGCAGAAATAAGCAGAGCTGGCCCAGTTCACAGATCAGCAAGTTAGACTCTTGTGAATCAGCCCCTGTATTTGCAAATACATCTTGCATTTAAAAGGCTTGAACAGCTATCAGGAACAAGCTAGCTGTTGGTCTGGAAAGGAGCCAAATCCCTGGTTCAGTCACAGCATTCATGCTTTACTGGCCATGCTAACTACGGGGGTTGCTTGCTCTCTGCCCCCGACTGCTGCTCCCTAGAGTAAGACTTGCTCAGCCCGCAGCTCTGCGCACCCGGGGACCGCCCCGCACCACTGCGCAACAGGCTGATGCAAAACACACCAAGCTGCCCAGTTGCATCGCTGCTGCTTGCTCATGGCTTTTTTTTTTTCCATAGAAACAGTCTAAGAGACTCAACCATAGATATAAAGTATATAAATTAGGAGAGCACTAAAAATGTTTAATGCTCAGGAGAAAAGTGCCTTAAGTATGGGATAGCATAAACCTCCCAGACACTCCCCTGAAATTCATCCACATTCATCTAAGGTTATTTTACCCCTAAGCAGAGCATTCACACTCGGACTTCAACGTGCTGCTTCACAATGAAGACACGGGATGCATAAGGCAGTGTAAATGGACATCGATACTAGTGCTGCAAATACACGCATTTGCTGACAAATCCTACACATTTCAAGACAAATCATCCAGTCCACCCGAGAGCTTTGTAAAATCATAAATATGCAGAAACTGGAATAAGAATTAATCAAGCTGAAGTCCCAGTATGAAATATGTATGATTTTTTTTTCCTCACAATTTCTGTAGAAGTAATTCCATTTTGTGCTCGGATATGACTTTGACCAAAATCGCAGGGGTGAGTTAGGACTCTGTGTGTTGAACTGAGTTCCCCCATCCCTAGAAATCTGAAATTCAAGATTGCAACTTAGAACTCTCTTCGCACATTGCTCCACAATGCATACCGCTTTCGGGAGGGAGGTGCCTGTACCAGGTAAGAACATTGTATTTTAAGGATCTGTTGGGCACATAGATCATCTGTTGAGTAGATCAGTTCTGGCCAGACCACTGCAATAAAGCATACGTTTTCCTATTTTTGTGTGCTTGAGGCTCTTGTCACCTCGTTCATGCACTTCTTTAGCTTGCTTTATTTCCAGTCCCGGACTCGGCAGTCAGTTGTGCTCCTTTTATAGCCAAAAATCCTCCAAGTCTTGCAAATTAAGTAGCCAAGGTGAGCCTGAGCGTATCCCTCTGGTCTCAGCTTGAACTGTCCCTTCTCTGGCTCCCCTCACACCAATGGCTTTTGTAGCCATCAGTCCCCTACCTGTGAGCTGATTTGGACTGAAGTAGAGGCAGGCAGGTTTTAAGCACTTTGAGCTCTGACCCTCACTTAGTGCATTCATTTATTTATGTGGCTTACAGGCATTTCTGTAGCCTACAGAACCGTGGTAATGAGCGCGGAGCTAAGAAAAACTTCGCTAAACTGCACTGTTGAGTTCTGTAATTTTCCTTTTTTAATAGTAGCTGGGAAGAAAGCTGGGAGCAAAGGAATGTCCCTGTGGTGTCTGGTTCTCGCTTTCTCTGTGACCAATTCCGAAATTCTCCGACTTCAAAGGGAAAAAAAATATATTGTTGGCGTACTACATTTTGCATTACCTTTGAACACATTACTCAATGTTTGAAGGGCAGGCATTGTTTTACTACAACTCCTACGGATGTGGAGATTTGAATTTAGAGTCTGGCCATAAATTAAGATGATTTAATCCCATTTTATTTCAGGTCCTCAATTCTGATTTTTACTTATGTAGCTAGGAAGGACATCCAGCCCCCTCCCATCGAAAACTGATGTTGCAAGAGAATTAAATGCAGTCATATGATCAATACTGAAAGCTACTCATAATTGTCTCTAAAGCACTGTCTTAACTATATTTTAACCACAGTGCTATGGTCAAGACCAGTGGCCTGGCAGCTCATTGCCACAGAAATTAATCTTGCTTACAAAACAGTTCCTAGCAGTATAGTCATATTCTGCGGTATAGGCGTATTCTGCAGTATTACAATTTCACTCAGACTTATAAATGTGAGTCTAAATGGGGACTCCTTATCTGTTGGTAAAGAATAAGCATCTAGAAACCATGATGCATAAATACATAAATAATCCAGTTCCTAACCATTTCAAAGATAAATGCCAACCACTCGCCTCAATCTGTGTAGACAACATCAGATGGAATGCCAAAGGGAATTTGTGTATTGCCAATGCCAGTATGAATTTTGAGAAAGCGTCTTTAAACATTAAAGGATAAAATATTTTGTAACCCACTCCATGCTGGTACTTCTGCACTGGCAATAACCTTGGTTATTTGGGAGAATAAAAATATGTGGGTTATTTGGGGGAATAACCTTGGTTATTTGGGGGAATAAAAATATGTGAAATGTTTAGAGATGATAAAACAAGTATAGATTTCCAAAACCTATATAATGACTCAGACATATCAAATCTAGTGTTTCTCTATATAAAATACAGGACTAGACGGTACAGGAAGGATTGAATTGTAGGCTCCCACTCTTGCAGAGCCCAGTCAGTCCCAGTACGTCCATGCCAATGCTCTGCTTCATCACCTGGATCATGCTCCACCAACAGAAGATATTAGAAACCCATCTTGGTGAACTTGCAGGAGGTCAGACTCAACTGACCAGACAGACTTTGCGCTCCTGTGTCTCTGGATGTTTTCTGGCATGCCCCTCTGGGATATAAACACATTTTTTCCAAGCCGTGACCCTGCTCAGCTCTCAACTGCCTTTTTGCACCTATGTGACTCTATGACTCTTGATGTAAGTCGAGCTTTCCCTTCTTTACACCAAGCTGTGTGAGGTCGCAGTGAAGATCATTGCTTAAAATAGTTCTAATTACTAAAGACAAAGGAACTGGTTGGAGCTGGGGAGCAGGTTTTGGGAACCTGAGTTCTGTGTCCCTTTCTGATAATCGTTCCCTGGGTGACTGGGGACAAACCAAGCAAATAAATTGTCTTTGACTCAGTTTCTCTTCCTCTAAAGCCGCGATAAGGACAGCTCTGCAGTGTTGGAATATTTTGAGATAAGAGAGGTTCCACAGATGGAGAAAGCAGTATAAAATGTCGTATTATTACCATGACTCATTCAAAGAAGCCTCTTTTGTAAAACTTCTCCATCTTTTTGCAATAACACGAAGGAAGAAATAATAGTAAATTCTCCTTGTAGGAAATCTTTCTGAATCCTTGCTTTCACCCTTTCTTTCTTTCTTTGAACAAAAGAGTCAGGCTTTTATAAATTTGTAGGAGTCCATTTCACAATGCTTTGCCAAAGCAAACCTTCTTGTCACAGACCGCACTGAGAAAAGCAGGGTGGGAGCCATTAGCCTGGCAGCTCTCTGCCCACCCAGGCCAACGGGAGGATCCTGTTGCTGCAGGAACACGCACCAGGATCCCTCCCTCTTTCAGGAGTCTCTGAATGAACTCTAATAGTGCTCTGGGGAAAAAAAAAAAA